>CM053276.1:24219201-24446267 GCA_028583415.1 Protea cynaroides
TCATCGATACGAGATACACATTTTCCATCCCGAGGAGGATCACGTCGATTTTCCATTGTCCTCACACCTGGGAATGACCTGTTCTTCCCGAGAGCTGAGGGTCGATGTGAGGGTCGATTGGAATCCGACCCTCAGTATTCGACCCTGGGTTTTCTGTCAGATTCTCGAGAGCCGAGGGTCGATGGTCCTGGTCGAATTGTCCGACCCTCAGACCAAAAATCAGACCTTTAAGATCCGATTTTGGGTTCATTCTCTGTTATTTCCCTCCCTTTTCGACTCGTCTCTCACCTCTGAGTTGCTACAGTGCCACTCCGCTATTTTGGTCAATTTGGATCCGTGTTTCAACATCAACATCATCCCTATAGGTATGTTTTCCCATTTTTACCTGTTTTTAGGTTTCCATTTCTAGGTTTTGGTCCAATTAACCCGTATTTTTCAAATTAAACTTTTTCCAACCGTAAAAATTCGATTTTTATTGGGGGCTTTTGTTATTGGTGTGTCGAGGAACGAAAGCCCTCAAAATTTTTTGAGTTTCATCGGTTGGTTATCGAGAACTTGGATTTTTTCTCTTTTTGCCCTAATTTGTTGAAAATTTTGATTTCTTGAAATTTCTTCAAATTGGACCTTATTAGTTAAAATTTCCTACTGTATGTGTGTTGTAGGATACATTAGAACCTACGTACGTCCTCCTGCCCACGTGTATGGGTGACAAGTGAGGCTTTTGGCCACTTACGTCGTTAAAATGTCAAATTTTAGATTTTTGTCCTATTAACTCATTATCTGTTTTTCTTTGCAGATACCATGGCTCGTACTAAGGTACCCAGAGTTCGTGATCCGCTTCGCTTCTGCTCCAATGAAGCCGAGGCACAGTATGCCCACTACGCTCGTAAAAAAGTAGAGGGTGGTCGTATGGTGAACTTGGCTGAGCTAGCCCTATTCAATGTGGAGAGAGCATTTGGTGATATGGGGTGGCTCCCTGTCATCACTTACGACGCGTGCACATGCCCAGATTTAGTGCGACAGTTTTATTGTAATCAGCTGCTATGACCTGATCGCTGGCAGATGAGAGCTTGTTATATGCGTCCGGCTCCACGGGTCTTCTGCAAAATTATCCAGCATAATCTAATTCCACAGAGTGGCCATTACGAGAGGGTTTCTCAGCTGACCCAGTATCTGCTGTACAATATCTGTACTAGACAGCCCGTCTGCCTTCCTTACATTATCATGTGGACTATGATCAGTGCCACATTGTCCAGTCATAGGGGTAATCTACCCTATGGACGTATGATCACTGTTCTGCTTACTCGCCTGGGGGTTGATTTGGTGGATGAGAAGATTCAGGAGAAAACCTTCTCGTTGCCTCTAGATTGGGAGGCTATCTTCAAGATAGGTATGCGGGATGCCCAAGTCAGTGACGAGGAGAGGAACGAGATGGTGCGCCCTAACACTCGCATCGAGATTGCTGACGCTGAGGCAGCTGCTGCCGCTGCTAGAGCTCATGCGGATCCTGCCGATGATGATGACCGCATGTATATGGATGTCGATTCGATACCACCACCTTCACCTACGCATGCGGCTGGAGTTGGTACTTCTTCTGCGATGGATCCTACACCTGAGACTGGTCCTTCTCATGCGGCTGGTCCTTCATGCCCACCTTCTGATATGATGGAGATGTTGCATGAGATCAGAGAGGCTCAGCGCAGATCTGATCTGAGGATGGAGGAGTTGTTGGACGCCCAGCGTTGGATTGATCAGCGGGTGACTGATCTTACAACTAGTTTTCAGGCGACTCAGACCCAGGTGGCCTGGTTGACCAGAGTCTATGCCGAGGACTATGACAGAGACCGCGAGGCACCGCCTCCTCCTTCACTTCCAGCTTCTTGAGTGTATCTTTTCCCTTGTACTACAGAGTAACTGTTCGGGTTGTGGACTGTACTCTGCTTTAGTTATGTATATACATTTGTGTCTCTCATATTGTATGTAAAATTGTTTCTCCTTTAATAGATGCATTATTCTCTTTTTAAATTTGATCTCAACCATCACTTGTGCTTATAGTATGTTTATATTAAAGTTTTTACTTTTATCCTATCTCAGTTCACAATTGTCTTGAATGTATGCTAGTTCAGCGGACAAGGCCTGAGATGCTCTGATACCAAGTTGTCACACCCCAATTCCATACTATTCAGAATGGTGTGATGAACCGCTAACAAATCAACGGTTCAACCAGGATCTCGAGTAGGCTATATCCATGTTATCTAAACTCCATACATCCACATAAATAATCAGAGTAAATAAAACAAATATCGGAAGTCTTATAATAAAATGAACTAAGAATCTATTGTGATATCAATATTTAAATAACAAATTATTCTGTATCAACTAAGAGATAAATAAATAAATATCAAATACATGTCTTTAATAATCCAAATAAATAAAACTAAAAATCTAATCGAATACACATGAGTTGCACTCGCAAGAGATGTCATGTGTATCCACTTCATCTTCAGCTACCATCGCTGCAACGTTCCCGTACTCTGGAGCATTTATATAGTCTTCAATGGTTAAACCTGCATCATCAACTAAAAATATTCGACGTCGAAGGGTGAGCATACATCATGGCTCAGTGAGCACACATCATGGCTCAGTGAGCAAACAAAACAATGCAACAATACATATGCATGTAATCAATTTATATCTTTGGTCCGGTTTAAAGTTTGCACTGTGCTATAGAAAAGATAGGTAGCCGTCGCACCTCTATACACAAGTGTGTGGATACGCCCAATGACTCCTACACTATCGCCCACAGCACCCAAAATGGCACAATATACACCCCATGAAAATGGCATGGTTGTACTGGTTGATATCATACCAACAAATAAACCCCTGCTGGCTAGGGTTGCAAACTGGGCTCGCAACTAACCAATCCTAATGCCAAACAGTGTATCCAAGGCCTCACCCCAACATCCCTCAGAACATCCATAGAGATAGAGCTAAGGCCCCTCGGTAGAGTCAGAGACTACAAGGACCGAGACCACCTCCCCTCATGCTCTACGACATAATAGTTCTGCTAAGGTAACGACGATAAGACGACATCAGTGGACATGACTTGAGCAGACCATGGCACAATATACACCCCATGAAGAATGGTCATGGTTGTACCGGTTGTTACCATCCCTACCCTCACCATATACACTGGCCAAACACAACCATTCACATGCCTATTCCCATCATCATCATCATCATCATGTTATAAGCAGTAAAGTAATTATGCATGAACAATTAATAGAAATATTAGATGACATGTTGAATGCACACACAAGCATACACGCATAGAATCAATATGGCATTGGACTCAAGAAGTAAAATAGTTTATTATTAGTTTAGGTCTTGTTCCCTCACCTTAGCTTGCTAATAGATACTCTTCCAAGCTTTAGAATCACCTTTATAATGTTATTATATTGCTAGAAGACCTAACAAAGCCGATAAAATTTAATTAGAATTTATTCAGAATTTAAAAACCATTCTGTTAACTGAGGGTCGGAGGTAGGGTCGAGTCATGATCGACCCCCGGGTGCGACCCTCCCCCAATCTGGACTTCCCGAACACCGAGGGTCGATCCTCAGGATCACATAGGGTCGGATGGTCATCGACCCTCTGTGCGACCCTCGGTGTATTTTGGTCAATTTCCCTCCTTTTAGTCCATCCTTCGTGTTTGGGGTCCTATGGCTTTCTCCTACAGTCCATTCAACATTCATTCCATGGTCTAGAACCATGAATCATCCACCTAGATAACTTTCATGTAATCTCCCATAGTTTTCTATGAAAACCTAACCATGGGTTGATGGTTTGGGTTTCTCCGAGATCATACTCTCATCATTATCTAACCTAAGGTCTGTAGAAACTCATGGAATTAGTATCCATACCTGAGAAGATTACTCTCTCTCTGCAACTCTTCTTCTTTTTGCTATCTTCTTTTCCTTGTTTCTCTTCTTCTCCTTTTCCTTCTCTTCTCTTTCTCTCAATTCAATTAGGGTTGTAAAAGGAGTGAAAGAGGCTTAGGGACGTCCTTTAAATAGAGTAGAAACATCCTAAAATAAGTCCCTTTGAGATTAGGAAAGAATCCAAATCAAAAATTAAGAAATTTCCTAATTTCGGCTGCGGCAACTGAGGGTCGATGGGAGGGTCGATGATCCCGTCGACCCTAGGGTTCCTAAGGTGTCCGACCCTCCCTATAAAACTGAGGGTTTGACTTTCTGTCTTGGGGGGTCCGACCCTCCTTTGCTGGGTATGCGACCCTCCCCTTAAATTGAGTGTTTTAGGGTCGATTTGATACCTGGGATCATGATCTCCTTCACGCCCTTGGTCCATTTGACTCAACCATGATGGGTAAACCTGGTTCAAGGTGATAAAACCGGGTTAGTTTGATACGGGTCTTACAGCGGGTCTGTTGAGTTGTGCTACTGTGCGGCGTGGCATGGCATGGCTTGCTGGCTGCCTACTGTGCACCAGCATGATGTCGGGTGGCTTGTTATGTGCGGAAAGCTACTGCGGCATGGCCTGGGCTGCCTGGCTGGCTGGCCAGTAGGATGGTCTGGCTGCTTGGCTGGTTGGCCAGTAGGATGGTCTGGTTACCTAGGTGGCTGGCCACCTCAGGTGGGACCCACCTGGTCCCCACCCACTCTCTCCTCCTTCTCTCTCTTCTTTCTCTCTCCTCCTTCTCTCTTTTCTTTCTCTCTCTCTTTTTTTCTCTCTCTTCAACTCTCTCTTCAATTTTCTTCTGCTCTTGAACTTCTGCCATTGCACCATGCACAGTTACCTTGTCAGTGGGACCTTAGAGGGACCCACAGACACTTTCTCTCCTCTTTCTTTTTTCTTTCTCCTCATCTTCTCTCTCTTCTTTCTCTGTATTTCTTTCACCTCAACTGTTGCCACTGTGTCTCTTTTCATAATTGGTCTCTCTCATAATCTGTTGTGCCGCACCATTATTGTAACTTTACTGGGGCCCATACATACTCTCTCTCCTCTACAACACTGAACAAGTGTCCTAGACACAACCATGCTAACTGAGACTCTGCTATCTGTCTAGAATCACTTAGAATGTGTTGCCAACAATGACAACAATCCAACAAACTTACCAAAGTTTCAACAAAGGAAAACCTCCATATAGAGTCCTCTTTCAATTAGGAAAGAGTCCTCCTCAAATCAGTAAAGTTTCCTAAACACGGAGTTGATTCTAGGTTTGTACAGTCGATCGTGAGGTCGCATAATCCATCGATCATACAACCAAAATATGCGACCACACAACGTGTGGTCACAACCTAATCGACCATACGGTCGATCGTACCCCTAAAAAATGAGACCATACGTCTAAAATTTACTGGTTTTTTGTTTTTGACTGGTTGCTTCCACACAAACTTAAACAATCAACCACACCAACTAAATTTGACTTATTGCTTACCTCATCTTGTGATTTCTTCATACAATTGGTTCACTTGAGTCGATTATGATGGGAAGACCGGTCACGACAAGAGAACATAAGGTTAGACCGGATTCGTGGCGTGCGTGTAAGACACGCATGCCACGAACCTGGTCTAACCTTACATTTTGTGTCGTGACCCATCTACATATCATGGTTGAGCCAAGTGGACCAAATGTGTGAAGAAAAATCAAGACCCAATATGAAAATTTACCCAAAAACAGTCAAAATGAGGGTAGGGTCGCAGGTTTTAACAGGCAGGTCTGACCCTCCCATCGACCCTCACCATTGACCCTCAACCATGGGTCGCAGGGTCTATGAGTTGTCCGACCCTCCCATCGACCCTCCCATCGACCCTCGGCATTCGGGAAAAACAGCACGAACCAAAAATTAGGAAACCTTCCTAATATCGATTGGAACCTTTCCTAAACTTAATGGGACGTATTTTGGGAGGTTTTACTCTATAAATAGGACGTCCCTAAGCCTCTTTCAATCCTTTTACAACCCTAATTGGATTGAGAGAAAGAGAAGAGAAGGAAGAGAAGAAGAGAAGGAAAACTTGAAGAAAAGGCTAAGGAAGAAGAGAAAATTCAGAGGAACTCTGAATATCAGCAAAACTAAGATATAGATACATTCCCCATGATTTATTTAAGACTTTAGAATGGTTTATGAAGATGATATGACTTAGAAGAAACCCAAATCATCCATCCATGGTTAGGTTTTCATGGAAAACCATGGAGGAGATCATTAAAACCATGTAGGTGAATAAAGTATAGTTCTAAACCATAGAACATGTATAGAATGGATTGTGGAAGTAAGCCATAGGACCCAAACATGGAAGAATGGACGAAATCTGATATTTTCGACTCAAACCATGGAGGGTCGCACCTAGGGTCGATGGCAGATCCGACCCTAGCATCGACCCTCAGTGTTCGGGAAGTTCATATTAGGGGGAGGGTCGCACCCAGGGTCGATCAGGACTCCGACCCTACCTCCGATCCTCAGTTAACAACATGGTTTTTAAATTTAGAATTAATTCTAATTAAATTCTATCGACTTTGTTAGGTCTTCTAGCAATATAATAACACTGTAAAAGTGATTCTAAAGCTTGGAAAAGTATCTATTAGCAAGCTAAGGTGAGGAACCAGAACTCCAAACTAAATTGATTAATAACAGAAACTATTTTCTATTTCTTGAGTCCTATGCCATGCTTGATTCTATGCGAATATGTTTATAATGTGCATACAGCATGCCATCCAATATTTCTATTACTTGTTCATGCATATTTACTTTATTGTTTATAACATGATGATGATGATGATAGGAATAGGCATGTGCTTGTATGTGTGTGGTTGATGTACTTGATGCGAGCAAGTATCAGGGGAGGTGTGATGAGGACGTCAATAAACGTTAACCTTTGGCGGGTCTCAGCACTTTAGCTCTATCTCTAACTCAAGTCTTGTGCATTAGCATCGTCGTATCGCCATTACTTTAGCAGAACTATTATGTTGTAGAGTATCAGGGGAGGTGGTCTCGGTCCTTGTAGTCTCTGACTCTACCGGGGGGCCTTAGCTCTATCTCTATGGACATTCTGAGGGATGCTGGGGTGAGGCCTTGGATACACTTTTTGACATTAGGATTGGTTAGTTGCGAGCCTAGTTTGCAGCCCTCGCTAACAGGGGCGTGTTGGTATGGTACTATATAGCAATAAACGTAACCTTTGTTATATAATGTTCATGATTGGGTGCATGTGAGTTGACGATAAACGTGATCTTCGGGTAACGTCACACACTCGTGTATAGAGGCGGGGTCAATAAACGCGACCTTTGGCTACCTAAATCTTTCTATTGCATACTGCAAACTTATATACCAGACCAAAGATATAAACTGATTTTGCATGCATATGTATTGTTGCATTGTTTTGGCTACTCACTGAGCCGTGATGTGTGCTCACCCCTCGACATCGAATATTTTTAGTTGATGATGCAGGTTATACCGTTGAAGACTATATGAATGCGTCTCGCGTCGGGAACGCGGGCAGCGATGGAAGCTGAAGCTGCAGTGGATACACACGACTCCTCTTGCGAGTGCAACTCGTGTGTATTTGATTAGATATTTTATAGGTTTCTTTATTCGATTTATTAAGACATGTATTTGGTATTTTAATAATTATGTCTTAGTTGAAAACAAAATAATTTGCTATTAAATTATTAATATCATCGTAGTTTCTCAGTTCATGTTATTATAAGACTTCCGCTATTGTGTATTTACTCTGATTATGATTATGGATGTGTGTAAGTTTAGATAACGCGGGGATAGCCTATTTGAGATCTTGGTTGAACCGTTGGTTTATTAGCGGTTCATCACATCATTCTGAATAGTGCAGAATTGGGGTGTGACAACTTGGTATCAGAGCTCTTATAGGCCTTACCCATTAAACCTGAATACTACCACTGGAGTCCATGAACTGAGTTAGGATAAATTAAAAGCTTTAATACAAACAAGTCATAAGCACCTGTGTTGGTTGAGACAGAACTTAACAAGACAATAATGTACATATAAAAGGTTAAACCATATATATACAATCAAACAGAAAGAGAATGCCAAAATTATCCTAATAAATAAATAATATAGGGTATTATCTATAAGTTGGGTAGTTATCCAAGTATACAAGGATATAGTACAGTAGCAAGAAGGGAGCTTCTGTAAAGCAGAAAATTAAATACCGAGTTGGTACTCACAAGATGTGAAACTCGATGTATAACAAAGGAAGGAGAAAATGGCTAGTAATGCCTAATTCCCCGCAAAGCTAAAGGGAAAGATCTTGGGCTAAATCCGACAGAGATAAGAGAATAATGGCCACACATTAAGAATAAGAGCAACTATAAAGAAGCTTAAGCTATACTCCTGGGTGACGTGGAGACTCAGAGTGAGATCCATTACAAGCTAATCTATTGCCCACTAAGCAAGAAGAGGATGTTGCAACTTGACCCCACCACTATCTGGGTCGAGAACGGGTAATGAAAACTCATCTGAGTTGGTAATCAGATTAGAGCAAATAAGAGGAAATGAACAACCAAGCCACTCCAGCCAACCACCTGGACTACTAAGTACCTTGGTTATGGTTGTCATAAACTTGACCCAATAAAATACAAGAGCAACAACAGATGAGACCGACTATGCAAGTTGCTATGTAAATCACTACCCAAGTTACCGATGCTACATCAACACCTCCGGGTCAAACCAAGTACGGTGCCAACTAGTAGTGACATTGTACCCCAGTACATGTTAGCACACGGTACCTACCATACAACAAGTCCCAGTAATGCACACCCTAGTGCAGATGTTTGGTGCACAACAAGTAGTGTATCAAGGTGGTTAACCTTATCAGCCACCGATGTATGGGATAGTTGCATCATGACAGAATGATCCGACAAGAATTGAAGAAAGTCTTCTGAAGATGATACCTCGGATATTTTCAGCAAATGATCAAATCTATTATGGCCATATAAGTAGATAGGTTTATATAGGATGCGGTGCATTATTGATTTACTCTTATGATTATAGAGGATGCACATATCAGATTTTAATTCTCGTACCTTGACAGGATACCTTTTTTATTTAACCTGTCAATTGAAGTCATAGATATTGTTTCTTTAGTAGTAGTCCTAATTATACCAATCTTAGCCACTCTCATGATCGACCAAATGAACAGAGATGTGAACTGAACGAATAGTTAAATGTTTAATCATGTTGAGCGTACATCTTTTCGATTTATACCTGATTTATTGATGTACGAAATTTTTCTTCAGATTATACCTGATTTACTGATGTGCGAAATCTTTTTCCAGATTTACTCCTGTAGTGCCTCGACCAATGGCATTATATATTCGATAGAACTTGTAACCATGAGGTTAAGAACTGAAAGACCTTTATTCCATGTATTTGGACCACCGTGCAACCTAACGACCTTCGGATGCCGATTGGATTACCACAGATTTACTCCTGATCCTTTAAACCTAGGTTCACTAGATAAAGCAAGTATTGCCATTATGCTAAATTGAAAGAAGGAAATGAATTGTTTTGGACAAACATTCTGATTTATACAGTCCCTGATCATTGTTGATAAAGATGTGTAGTGATAATAGAATTATTGGAAGAAAGATGATTGGATTCAGATTAAATGCTATAGCCAATGAAACTCAGATGAAGTGATGGAGAATTTGTTTTGAGATTGCTAAATGATGGATATGAATCATGTCTATAAAAGAGTGCATGAGAAAATGTGGGAACTATTAAGAGTAGCCAGTAAAGAAATAGATAGCACTCAAGTAGAGTTAAGGATGGTTATATCGGTATAAATTTTGACAAGGTAGAAGATTCCTAAAGGCAAATTTAAGAGTGGATACAAGGATAAAGTCATGGCATAAGTAGTACTCGATTTAATACAATGATAATTGAGTTATGCCCAATGTTGAGGGATATGATTAAGTAAAAACCAAAATAGTTTGGCTGAATTAATGAAATTATAAGCATATACCCTAATGCTTATAAATAGATTTGGGATATGAGAACTTGACGATAGTCTTAAGAGATGAAGAAACTAGACAAGCTCTTAAGACCGTTACACCAGATTTTCTAGTTCAAGTCTTTTTGGACTAGATGTTCAATTGGATGAGTGTTATGAACGAAGTCCAAATCGTATGGATGGATGGAATTTGGACGCAACCTAATTAGACTTGAGATGGCAGACTTTGATGTCATCTTGGGGATAGACTGGTTGTCTCGACACTCTACAAGTGATTATGTGCATAGAAGAGGTTATCATTCAAGAAAGAGATGACATATAATTTAGTTTTATTGGAAGCATGTTGCCTAAGAAGCGAAGGCTGATCATCTCTATGCTAAAATCGAAGAGATGCTTTGAAGAGAAGGAAGTTGGATATATGGTTTCTGTGGTATACGTTACCAAAGAAGCACCACAGATGGAAGATATTGATGTGATGCATAAATTCCTGATGTGTTTCCAGGAGACTTACCTAGAGTTATCATCTGATCATATGACCAAGTTCGTCATCGACTTGTTCCCAAGGACGATACTTGTGTCAAAGGCACCTGTAGAGTAGCTCCTATGGAGTTGAAGGGTTTGTGACTCAACTACAAGAGTTATTAGACAAGGGTTCTAATAAGCTAAGTATTGCATCACGAAAAGCGCCAACGCAACTCGTGAAGAAGAAGGACGGTAGTGTCAGATTATGTATAGACTACCGGGAACTAAACAAGCTCACGATCAAGAATCAATATCTACAACCTCAGATCAATGACTTGTTTAACTAGTTGCAAGGAGCAAAGGTATTTCTAAGGTTGATCTTCGATCAAGATATCCTCAGCTGAAGAATTTGGACAGCGATATCTCGAAGATAGCTTTTAAAATTGGGATTGGCCAATTATGAGTTCTCAATTATGACGTTTAGATTAACCAATGCCCTTACATCTTTTGTGGAATGGACGAACTGGGTGTTTCATGACATGTTGGACACGTCGGTCATAGTTTTCATAGATGATATTTTGGTTTATTCCAAGAATGAAGCAACTCATACAACGAATTTTAGAACAGCTTCACAACAACTGAGAAGGGAAAAACTTTATACCAATTCCAAGGAATATGAGACCCGATTAAACAAAGTGATCTTATTAGATCACGTAGCATCATAAAAAGGAATAAAGTAGACCCTATTAAGATAGAAGTAAACATATGGTGAGAAACACCTAAATAATATTGCGAAGATCAGAAGTTTCTTGGGTTAGCTGGTTATTACAGACGATTTTTGGAGGACCACTCTAAGATCGTAATACCTCTTACCAAGCTAACCAGGAAAGGAGAGGAGTTTAATTTGATGGACAAGGGTGAAGAATATTTCTAGATTCTAAAATAAGATTGATATCAGCTCCCATCTTGATCGTTTCGGTACCAGGAAACCTTTTACCCTATCCATCGGAGCTTTCGGATTGGATCAAGGATGCGGGTTGATGCAAGGTAAATAAGCGATTGCATACGCTTCAAGAAAAATTAAAGGAACATGAAAAGAATTACCCTACTCGTGATTGGGAATTACCGGTGAGGAATTGTGTAATCAAGATTTGGAGACATTACCTATACAGAGAAGAATTTTAGATTAGATCGGATTACAAGTGTTTTATTTATCTCTCCATTAGAAAGAGTTGAACATAAGGATAAGGAGATGGTTAGGAATACTTGAAGGATTAAAACTGTGATATTCAGTGTCAGGCAAGGCTAATGTAGTAGCTAAGGCTTTAAGCAAAAAGGGAATTATGAAGTCCGAAGAAGGACCCAGTATAAATGTTACAATATGTTTCGCAGCAACAAACTCAGATTTGGAGGAAGAGTAACTTATAATAGAAGCTAGTGATGATCCAATTGAGCAAGAATTTATGGATGAAGTTATGGAACAATAATTTGGCTACGTTTGTGGCATTAAAGATCATCTCTAAATTGATGGATTAAGTAAAAGTAGCAATTTTGTTAGATCTGTATATAAGAACAATGCAAGAAGATTTAGAGAAAGGAAAACCCAAACCTGACTTACTTTGATGTGGAGACGGTACTCAGATACAAAGGTAGATTCTGAATACCTGAAGATAAAGACTCGGATATCATGAAGAGGATAATGATAAGAGCCCATTGTACTCCATATTCAGTACATACTAGAGTACCAATATGTATCATGACATGAAGAGATTATTTTAGCAGAAACGGAATGGAAGTGGTTGTGGATAGATGCATGTTTCAGTAATTGAATTATCAGCAAGTAAAGGCTGAAAGACAAAGACCAACATGGATACAAAAATAACTATCAAAGCCAGTCTGGAAGTGAAACTGCATTACAATGAACTATGTCACTGATTTGCCACTGACTCCTAGATCGGTTGACGCAGTATGGGTGATTGTTGATCGCCTTATGAAGATAGCTCATTCCATTGCTATATGACCTCGGTATGCTTTGGAGTGGCTAACTAAGCTATATATGGATAGTATTGTCATATTGAATGGTATGCATGAGAGCTTAGTGTCGGCCAGAAGCTCATGCCTTATCTTGAAGTTTTGGAAGGATCTATAGGAAACAATGGGAACAAAGTTGAAGTTTAGTACCGCATTTTACCTTAAATCGACGGACAGTCGGGGCGGACTATACAAATCCTAAGAGATATGCCCCGAGTTTATGAAATTGATTTCAAGGAGCTTGAGTTGAGAAGTCACCGTGAATTGAAGTTTTTATTAAGCTACCATGTAAATGTTACCTATGAAGCATGATATGGTAGAAATGTCAAACCCCTCTATTTTGGAATAAAGTCGGGGAATAAAAAAATTGTAATACCTGAGTTAATTGCAGAAACCTGTTGAGTGGCAGACAAGATCAAAGAAAAGGGGCAGGATAGCTCAAGTTGTCAAAAGAGACACCAAGACCTTGAGTTCGCCATAAGTGACAAAGTGTTCTTGAAGATATCACTTATGCGTAGTTTTAAACGATTAGATAAGAAGGGAAAATCATGTTTTATATATGTGTTGGATCTTATAAACTTTAGAGAGAAGTAGAAAAGTTGCATATCCATTAGCGTTACCGCTATCCATGTCTAGTGTGCATGATGTATTTCGTGTGTCTCTATTGAAGAAATACATTGGAGATCCATATCAAAGGTATTGACCACGAAATCACTGGATTAGATAGAATGTTTAACTATTGAAGTGGTACCAGCCTAGTTCACTAGTGGAAATGTATAATATTTCCAAAACTGGGATAATTATTATATGAAGATAATCTGACGAAGACAAGACGTGGAGAAGAGTGCATAGGAGGAATAAGATGCAATGTGGAAATAGAATTCCCACCTATTGACTCGGAAATAAATTCAAATTTTGAGGACAAAATTTATTTTAAGGATGGGGGAGTTGTAAGATCCGTACTTTCAAATTTCGAGGACGAAATTTCTTTTAAGGGTGGTGGAGTTGTACGACCCGCACGCCACGAACACGGTCTAACCTTACATTTCGTGTCGTGACCCGTCTACATATCATGGTCGAGCCAAGTGGACCAAATGTGTGAAGAAAAACCAAGACCCAATATGAAAATTTACCCAAAAATAGTCAAAATGAGGGTAGGGTCGCAGGTTTTTAACAGCGGGTCCGACCCTCCCATCGACCCTCACCATTGACCCTCAACCATGGGTCGCAGGGTCTATGAGTTGTCTGACCCTCCCATCGACCCTCCCATTGACCCTCGGCATTCGAGAAAAACAGCACGAACCGAAAATTAGGAAACCTTCCTAATATCGATTGGAACCTTTCTTAAACTTAATGGGACGTATTTTGGGAGGTTTTACTTTATAAATAGGACGTCCCTAAGCCTCTTTCAATCCTTTTACGACCCTAACTGGATTGAGAGAAAGAGAAGAAAAGGAAGAGAAGAAGAGAAGGAAAACTTGAAGAAAAGGCTAAGGAAGAAGAGGAAATTCAGAGGAACTCTGAATCTCAGCAAAACTAAGGTATAGATACATTCCCCATGATTTATTTAAGACTTTAGAATGGTTTATGAAGATGATATGACTTAGAAGAAACCCAAATCATCCATCCATGGTTAGGTTTTCATGGAAAACCATGGAGGAGATCATTAAAACCATGTAGGTGAATAAAGTATAGTTCTAAACCATAGAACATGTATAGAATGGATTGTGGAAGTAAGCCATAGGACCCAAACATGGAAGAATGGACGAAATCTGATATTTTCGACTCAAACCATGGAGGGTCGCACCTAGGGTCGATGGCAGATCCGACCCTAGCATCGACCCTCAGTGTTCGGGAAGTTCAGATTATGGGGAGGGTCGCACCCAGGGTCGATCAGGACTCCGACCCTACGTCCGACCCTCAGTTAACAGCATGGTTTTTAAATCTGAAATTAATTATAATTAAATTCTATCGACTTTGTTAGGTCTTCTAGCAATATAATAACACTGTAAATGTGATTCTAAAGCTTGGAAAAGTATCTATTAGCAAGCTAAGGTGAGGAACCAGAACTCCAAACTAAATTGATTAATAACAGAAACTATTTTCTATTTCTTGAGTCCTATGCCATGCTTGATTCTATGCGAATATGTTTGTAATGTGCATACAGCATGCCATCCAATATTTCTATTACTTGTTCATGCATATTTACTTTATTGTTTATAACATGATGATGATGATGATAGGAATAGGCATGTGCTTGTATGTGTGTGGTTGATGTACTTGATGCGAGCGAGTATCAGGGGAGGTGTGATGAGGACGTTAATAAACGTTAACCTTTGGTGGGTCTCAGCACTTTAGCTCTATCTCTAACTCAAGTCTTGTGCATTAGCATCGTCGTATCGCCATTACTTTAGCAGAACTATTATGTTGTAGAGTATCATGGGAGGTGGTCTCGGTCCTTGTAGTCTCTGACTCTACCGGGGGGTCTTAGCTCTATCTCTATGGACATTCTGAGGGATGCTGGGGTGAGGCCTTGGATACACTTTTTGGCATTAGGATTGGTTAGTTGCGAGCCCAGTTTACAACCCTCGCTAACAGGGGCTTATGTGTTGGTATGGCACTATATAGCAATAAACGTAACCTTTGTTATATAATGTTCATGATTGGGTGCATGTGAGTTGACGATAAACGTGATCTTCGGGTAACGTCACACACTCGTGTATAGAGGCGGGGTCAATAAACACGACCTTTGGCTACCTAAACCTTTCTATTGCATACTGCAAACTTATATACCAGACCAAAGATATAAACTGATTTTGCATGCATATGTATTGTTGCATTGTTTTGGCTACTCACTGAGCCGTGATGTGTGCTCACCCCTC
The DNA here is from genome assembly GCA_028583415.1 of Protea cynaroides. Taxonomy (NCBI): domain Eukaryota; kingdom Viridiplantae; phylum Streptophyta; class Magnoliopsida; order Proteales; family Proteaceae; genus Protea; species Protea cynaroides. Next base: position 24,234,581 of record CM053276.1, read on the forward strand.
GACGTCGAATATTTTTAGTTGATGATGCAGATTATACCGTTACAGACTATATGAATGCGTCTGCGTACGGGAACGTGGCAGCGATGGAAGCTGAAGCTGCAGTGGATACACACGACTCCTCTTGCGAGTGCAACTCGTGTGTATTTGATTAGATATTTTATAGGTTTCTTTATTGGATTTATTAAGACATGTATTTGGTATTTAAATATTTATGTCTCAGTTGAAAACAGAATAATTTGCTATTAAATTATTAATATCATCTTAGTTTCTCAGTTCATGTTATTATAAGACTTTCGCTATTGTGTATTTACTCTGATTATGATTACGGATGTGTGTAAGTTTAGATAACGCGGGGATAGCCTATTTGAGATTCTGGTTGAACCGTTGGTTTATTAGCGGTTCATCACATCATTCTGAATAGTACAGAATTGGGGTGTGACAGTGCGGGTCTTACACAACAGGTCACCATATGAGTCATGCTTCCAAGTTTCTATGTCAGTTATTTGGGTCAAAGCTAGGTTCTCAGATTAACCCATTTGAACTACAGGATCGATAACTCGGGTTGGCTTATTGGGTTTATGGTTCAAGTTAAATCGGGTTTGTTGACAGGGGCAACCTACGGGTCGAGGTAACTGACTAGATCACACATCTTAACCCACATGTGACCCCACCCTCGAGTCTTCTGAATTGAAACGTCTATGACTCAGGGGCCCTGCAGAGTTAACTAGGCTAGAGTTTTTGGGTTAGACGTCGACCTTTTTTTTTTCTTCCCTCGGTGAGTGGATCTCACTCGCTATTGCCACCAGTGTTTGTAACGTCCAGCGATGGTAATTTTTATACCGCCGTCACTGTCTCGTCAAGACATTCAATTTAGTATGCCTTTTGATAATAATCAGAGATTGAAAAAATTCGACAAACAACAAATCTTTTAAAAGAGGGAGAAAAATCCATACTCAAATCCAATTTTTTAGGGTATGTCATTACATTCATTAACCATCGATTCTAAATCTGTATGAGAGGCTTTGAAATCAATTGTAAGAATTTTTTATTATTAGGATTTCAACCAAACCTTCGACAATACATACAGTAATCCTATAATACAATGAAAGCAATAAGGAGATGGATAACTATGACATACATGTATATTTAAGATTGTTTTCCGCCCATTCCTTTGTTCTTTCTTTGATTCAAGTCTTCTACAGCCCACTAGAGATCCTCTTTCATTCTCTCTATGTATGGGAACATAAATAGGAATAAAAGAACTTGAGCTGCAGGAACTTTGAACCTAGTATTTATAATAATATCCTAAACCATGGACCACTCCCACAATGGACCAGGTTGATTTATCTCCAACTCGTGACGAACCACATCAAAACCAATTAAATCCATAATGCAAGCTCTTACTAGTCAATGGGCCCTGTAATTAATCAAGCCACCTGAAGATAAATCTTGCACAGATTTAAAATCTTTCATGGGATTCTGGTAGCAAACACAATCGAAATGTCGTGAATTAGAATGATATTTGGTATCAGAAACAATGGATTGGGGAATCTATTTATCTTTATTTCGCTTTTCTATGTTTTGCTATGTTTTTGTGTGTAAGAAAAGTGAAGAAAGAGATGAATTGAAAGATGTCAAATGCTTATATTTGAGTGTAAAAACTAAAAAGCAAAGAATTAGACTCCTTTGCAACTAGAAATTAGGTATCTCTGCAAAGGCTAATCGCTCCAAAGATGGGCATCTATGTAAAGTGATAGGTATCTTGTAAGACCCGTATCAAACTAATCCGGTCTTACCACTTTGAACCAGGTCTACCCATCATGGTCGAACCAAACGGATCAAGTGCGTGAAGGAGATCACGATCTCAGGTATTAAACTGACCCAAAAATACTAAAAATAGGGGGAGGGTCGCATACCCAGCAAGGGAGGGTCGGACCCCCCCAGTATAAAAGTCAGACCCCCAGTTTTATACCGAGGGTCGGACATTTTAAGAACCAGGGGTCGACGGGATCTCCGACCCCCTATCGACCCCCAGTAATCGGTAAAACAGCACGAACCAAAAATTAGGAAACCTTCCTAATTTCAATGGGATTCCTTCCTAATCTCAATGGAACATATTTTGAGAGTTTTTACTCTATAAATAGGACGTCCCTAAGCCTCTTTCACTCCTTTTAGAACCCTAATTGGATTGAGAGAAAGAGAAGAGAAGGAGAAGAGAAAGAGAATAGAAGGAAAGTAGAGAAGAAGATCAAGGAGAAGGTTTCAGAGAAACAAGCCTAATTCTCAGGTATGGATACTATCTCCATGAAATTCTACAGACCTTAGAATAGCTAGAGAAGAGGGAATGATCTAGGGGAAACCCAAATCATCCACCCATGGTTAGGTTTTCATGAAAAACCATGGGGGAAGTCATGAAAGCTATCTAGGTGAATGAACTACGATTCTAGGTCATAGAACATGTGTGGAATGGACTGTAGAAGCAAGCCATAGGACCCCAAACACGAAGAATAGACTGTAGGATGAAAAATTGACAAAACCCATAGGGGGTCCCATGGGGAGTCGATGGCCAATCGACCCTACCAGACCCTGATCATCGACCCCCAGTATTCGAGAAGTCCAGAATAGGGGTGGTCACACCCACGGTCGATCAAACCTCCGACCCTAGCATTGACCCCCAGTTAACAGCATGCTTTTAAAAATCAAAATTAATTCTAATTAAATTCTATCGACTTGGTTAGGTTTTCTAGTGATATAATATCGATATATAGTTGATTCTTAAAGATTGAAAGAGGACCTACGATCAAGTAAAGGTGAGGAAATAAAACCTAAACTAATTGATTAATAATAAACTATTTTACTCTTGAGTCTAATGCCATGATTGATTTTATGCGTGTATGATTGTTATGTGCATTCAACATGTCATCCAATATTTCTATTATTACTGTTCATGCATATTTATTTATTGTTTATGACATGATGATGATGATGATGGTGATAGGAATAGGCATGTGGATGTATGTGTGTGTTTGGTGTGCTTGATGCGAGCGAGTATCAGGGGGAGGTGTCATAGGCGGGGCCTCAGCACTCTAGCTCTATCTCTAACTCAAGTCTTGTCCACTAACATCGTCGTATCACCATTACCTTAGTGGAACTAATACGTCGTAGGGTATCAGGGGGGAACGTGACACTGTGGTTCATCCTGGTCACCAGACCCTAGCTCTATCTCTATGGACGTATTGAGGGATGCTGGGGTGAGACCTTGGATACACTGTTTGGCATTAGGATTGGTTAGTTGCGAGCCCTCGCCAGTAGGGGCTTACATGTTGGTATGGCACTGTACAACAATAAACGTGAACCTTTGTTGTACAATGTCCATGAATTGGGTGCATGTGAGACGATAATAAATGTTAACCTTTGGGAGGCTTCACACACTCGTGTATAGAGGAGGGGTCAATAAACGTGAACCTTTGATCTTCAACCCTTTCTATAGCACATTGCAAACTTATTTACCAGACCCAAGATATGAATTGAATGCATGCATATGTTTGTTGCATTGTTTTGTTTGCTCACTGACCTCTTGACGTCGAATATTTTTAGTTGATGATGCAGGTACCACGGTTGCAGATTATATGGATGATCCAGTGTATGCCCGTGTTGCTGCAATGGGAGCTTAAGACTTAGAGTAGAGGATGCGCTTTACCCCTCATGCGAGTGCAACTCATGCGTGTTCTATTAGGATTTTATTTGAAATTATAAAAGGTGTAATTGATATTTTATTTAGTTATGTCTCAGTTGATACAATAATAATTTGATATTTTAATTATGGTTATTACATTTAGAATGCTCAGTTCATTTACTATAAAACTTCCGTTATTGTGTATTTATTCTGATTATGGTTGTGGATGTGCGTGATTATATTTTTAATGGATACCGCCTATTAGAGATCTTGGTTGAACTTTGGTTTATAGCGGTTCATCACACCGTTCTGAATGGTGCAGAATTGGGGTGTGAAAACTTGGTATCAGAGCATCTCAGGCTTTATCTGTGAAACCATATACTTCCACAAAAGGGTGTGAACTGAGATAGGATAAAAATATAAAAGACATAATAATAACACACCATAAGCACCTGTGTTGTTTGAGACTAAACTGAAAGAGAATAATGCATCTATTAAATGAGAAACAAAGATATATACAACCAAAAAGGAAGAACAAACGTCTATATATATATATGATCAAAGCAGAGTACAGTTCACAGTCTGGACAGTTACTCTAAAGTACAAAAAGAAAAATAAAAGAAGTACATCAAGAAGCTGGAGGTGCTGGGGGAGGTGGTGTCTCACGGTCTCTATCATAGTCCTCAGCGTAGACCCTGGTCAACCAGGCTATCTGAGTTTGGCTCGTCTGGAGACTAGCTGTGAGATCAGCCACCCGCTGGTCAGTCATACGCTGAGCCTCTATAAGCTCTCCCATCCTCAGGTTAGACATACACTGAGCCTCTCGTATCTCGTGTAATATCCTCATCATGTCATCAGATGGAGTATACGAAGGACCAGCCGCGTGCGAAGGACCAGCTGAAGAAGACGGACCAGCTCCAGTAGCGTGAGTAAGTGATGGAGGGGGTATGGCATCTACATCCATGTACCACCGATTGTCATCATCCCCAGGAACCCCTGCTCCAGCAGCTGCTGCTGCGGCCTCAGCATCACCCATCTCCACTTGAGTGCGAGGGCGCACCATCGCGTTCCTCTCCTCATCACTGACCTGGGCATCCCGCATGCCCATCTTGCAAATAGCCTCCCAATCCAGAGGCGATGAGAAGGATTTCTCCTGAATCTTCTCATCCAATAAGTCAACCCTCAGGCGGGTAAGCAAGGTAGTGATCATGCGTCCGTAAGAAAGGTTGCCAGTGTGACTGGGCAACGTGGCACTGATCATGGTATGCATGATAATGTATGGAAGGCAGACGGGCTGCCTAGTGCATATACAGTGCAGTAGATACTGGGTCAACTGGGAGATCCTCTCGTAATGACCACTCTACGGTATCAGATTGTGCTGGATGATCTTGCAATATACCTATGGATCTGAACGCAGATAACTCGCTCTCATCTGCCAGCGATCAGGTCAGATGAGCTGACTATCGATCTCAGCCCTCATCTGTAGAGAGAAGAACTGGGGCTCTCCAGGAGCAAGAACACCATGGGGCCAGCATAGGAAATGCCTAGTAAGTCGGCCAGCTGCCGATAATCAAATGAGACGTCAACTCCCTTGACGTAGCTCGTGATGCGAAGCTCATCACCCCTCTTCACATCATTGTAATCTCCCACCACTTGGAGATTACAGTAGATTTGGCACACCAAGTCAGGACATGTACACGCATCATAAGTGATGACAGGGAGCCATCCCATATCACCAAAGGCTCTCTCCACATTGAACAAGGCTAACTCAGCCAAGTTCACTTTGCGGCCTCCCTCTACCTTCTTGCGAGCGTAGTGGGCATAATGTGTCTCGGCTTCGTTGGAACGGAAGCGAAGATGGTCGTGAACTCTAGGTACCTTGGTACGAGCCATAGTATCTGCAAATAAGAAAGAAAAACAAATAAAGGGTTAGTAGGGAGGAAAAACCCGAGATTTCGACGTAATAACGATGTAAATGGGTCAAAAACCTCACTTTTCACCCATACACGTGGGCAGGAGGACTTACATAGATCCTAAACTATCTTGTGAGATTCAAACAGTCATAAATTGTAACTAATTAGATTGAATTGTAAGAAATTTCAAGAAATTCAAAATTTCGACAAAATTAGGGTAAAAAGTGAAAATTTTGAGTTTCTCGATAACCAACCGATGAAACTCAAATATTTTTTAGGGCTTTCGTTCCTCGAGTCACCAATAACAAAAGCCCCCAATAAAAATTGAATTTTTACGGTTGAAAAAAGTTTAATTAGAAAAATACAAGATAAACGAGCAAAAACCTAGGTTAAGAAACCTAAAAACATGAAAAGGTAGAAGAAATACCTGTAGCGGAGGTGTAGACGACAAAATAAGGAGTGCAAACCACCAACGGATCGGAATGGGCACTGTAGCAACTCAGAGGGACGAGTTGAGTCGAAGCGGAGAAGAAAGAATGAGAAATGGACTTTGAATCGGACTTAAAAATCAGATTTTTTGTCCGGGAGTCAAAAAATTCAATTAAGACAATCGACCCCCGCATCGACCCTCGGCTCTCGGGAACCTGACAGAGAACCAGGGGCTGCACCCTGGGTCGGACATACTCCGACCCCCCCATCGACCCCCGACTCTCGGAAAGAATGGGTGATTTCCCAGAATCGAATACTGAGGGTCGGACACCCATCGACCCCTACCATCGACCCTACAGTGAAAACATAGCATTTTCGACAGAATGATCTGAAAATTTTGAAATTTGCATTTGTTAGTGGATTTAAAATATGAGAATGAAGTATTTAATGATTGTCTCTCGTGTTCAATGATTTCAGGCAATCCCACTATCAGATTAATTAATGGCATTCCCGCCAGAGTACTCTTTGATTCAGGAGCTACTCATTCCTTTATATCTGTGACGTTTGGAAAGAAATTAAATCTACCCCTTAAATCCTTAGACTACAAACTACTTATACGATCACCTATGGGATTAGAAGTGGAGTTAGAAAAAGGTTATGGACCATGTCCAGTTCTTATTGATGAAAAGACCTTGGATGCGACCTTGATCCAACTTGAGATGACAGACTTTGACGTCATCTTGGGAATGGACTGGTTAGTTCGGCATTCTACAAACCTATTGTGTGCCGAAAAGAAGTTGACATTTAAAGACAAGGAAGGAGCCGAGTTCAGTTTTACAGGAACAAAACTTCCCCGAAAATGAAAGCTCATACTCTCGGCGCTAAAGGCTAAGAAGTGCCTTGAGAAAGGAGAAGTCGGTTATTTAGTATCTGTGGTTGACATTACCAAAGAAGCACCACGAATGGAAGATATTGATGTCGTGCGTGACTATCCAGACGTATTTCCTGAAGAATTACCAGGATTACCACCCGACCGAGCTACAGAGTTCGTTATAGATCATATACCTGGAGCCGCACCAGTATTGAAAGCACCTTATCGAATGGCTCCTACTGAACTGAAGGAATTGAAAGTACAACTACAGGAACTGCTGGACAAGGGTTACATTCGCCCTTGCATATCACCATGGGGAGCGCCAGTTTTATTCGTGAAGAAAAAGGACGGTAGCGTTCGCTTGTGTATAGGCTACCGAGAACTGAATAAACTGACAATCAAGAATCAGTATCCATTGCCTCGGATCGATGACCTGTTTGATCAGTTGCAAGGTGCCAAAGTGTTCTCAAAGATTGATCTTCAGTCAGGTTACCATCAACTGAAGATTAAGGATGGTGATATCCCCAAGACAGCATTCAGGACCAGATATGGACATTATGAATTTTTGGTCATGTCTTTTGGATTGACAAACGCACCAGCAACCTTTATGGAACTTATGAACCGGGTTTTCCATGACATGTTGGATACGTCGGTTAGTGTATTCATTGATGATATATTAGTCTACTCCAAAGACGAGGGAACTCATGTCAAGAATCTAAACGCCGCTTTGCAGCGACTCCGAAGGGAAAATCTCTACGCCAAATTACAAAGTGTGAGTTTTGGCTAAAGGAAGTCGCATTTCTAGGCCATGTAGTATCCGCAGAAGGAATTAAAGTGGATCCCAGCAAGATCGAGGCTATTGTAAAGTGGGAAGCACCGAAGAGCGTTGCGGAAATTAGAAGCTTTCTGGGTCTAGCTGGGTTTATCGACGATTTATGGAAGACTATTCCCGAATTACCGTACCTCTTACCAGTTTGACTAAGAAGGACGAAAAGTTTGTCTGGACGGACAAATGCGAGAAGAGTTTCCAAACCTTGAAAGCTAGATTGATATCAGCTCCAATCTTGACCATCCCGATTGCAGGACAACCATTTATCTTGTACACAGATGCGTCAGGACTGGGATTAGAATGTGTACTTATGCAAGAAGAACAAGTAATTGCATATGCCTCAAGACAACTGAAGACACATGAAAAGAACTACTCCACTCATGATTTGGAACTAGCGGTAGTAGTACATGCTGTCAAAATATGGAGACATTATTTGTACGGGGAGTAGTTTCAGATTAAATCAGACCATAAAAGTCTTACTTACCTATTTAATCAGAAAGAGCTGAATATGAGACAAAGAAGATGGCTGGAATTATTGAAAGACTATGATTGTGATATCCAGTATCATCCAGGGAAAGCTAATGTAGTAGCCGATGCGTTGAGTAGAAATGCAATGATAAAATCTCAGGGAGAGGTTAGCACAACTACCGCAATGTGTACTACCAGAAAGGTATTCAAGCACGATAACGAGCAGTTTGTGATAGATGCACAAGATGGATCAGCCAACCAAGGGTTTATTCATCGATTTTCAAACATGTTCGCCGCATTGAAAATTATACCAGATATAGTTGATGAAGTGAAGACAGCTATCAAATCAGACCCTTACCTGAGAACGGTACAAGAAGACATCGAAAAAGGTAGAACTAATCCTGAGTTCACCTTGGAAGAAAAGGTATTGAAGTACAAAGGAAGAATATGTGTACCCGAAACAGAAAGTGGGAACATTAGACATCGATTGATGAAAGAAGCCCATACCACCATCTATTCGATACATCCTGGAAGCACTAAGATGTATCATGATCTAAAGAAATTATATTGGTGGAGAGGAATGAAAGCAGATGTAGCTAAGTTCGTGTCTCAATGCCTAAATTTTCAGAAAGTAAAGGTTGAACAACAAAGACCGGCAGGACTGTTACAGCCATTACCGGAACCAGCATGGAAATGGGACTGCATTACTATGGACTTCGTCACGGGATTACCATTGACTCCTAGAGTAGTTGACACAGTTTGGGTGATTGTAGACCGTCTGACTAAAATAGCTCGCTTTATACCTATATGACCCCAATATACACTGGAGAGGTTAGCTAAGCTGTATGTGGATAACATTGTGCGATTACACGGTGTACCTGAAAGTATTGTGTCCGATAGAGATTCCCGATTTACTTCAAAGTTTTGGGAAGGATTGTAAAAGGCTATGGGTAAAACATTGAAGTTTAGTACTGCATTCCACCCACAGACAGATGGATAGTCGGAGCGTACAATTCAGACTCTATAAGATATGCTTCGAGCATGTGTAATTGATTTTAAAGGATCATGGGATGAAAAGTTACCACTGATTGAGTTCGCTTATAATAATAGCTATTAGGCTACTATACAGATGTCACCCTATGAAGCACTGTATGGTAGAAAGTATCGAACTCCGTTGTTTTGGAATGAAGTTGGGGAACGTAGTATTGCTAGACCGGAATTTGTTGAAGAAACTTGTCGAGTGGTCGACATTATCAAAGAAAGAGGATAGCTCAGCATCGTCAGAAGCAGTATGCCGATACCCGACGTCGAGACCTTGAGTTCGTCGTGGGTGATAAAGTATTCTTAAAAGTATCGCCTATGTGAGGATTGAAATGGTTCGGACAGAAAGGGAAACTAAGTCCAAGATATGTCGGGCCATATGAGATTCTAGCTAAGCGTGAGAAAGTGGCTTACCAGTTAGCACTACCACCATCTATGTCAAGTGTGCATGACGTATTTCATATTTCCTTATTGAAGAAGTATGTCAAAGATCCAATGCACGTTCTAACAGTAGATCTGCCTGATTAGACTGATGATTTGACATTTGAAGTAACACGATCTGAAATCACCAACCGAAAGGTTCAACGACTACGCAACCGAGATATCTATTATGTTAAGGTCACTTGGAGAAGTAGAGACATGGAAGAAATCGCATGGAAAGAAGAGAATGCTATGCGAAAGCAATACCCTCATTTATTCGACTCAGAAGGTATGAACAATTTCAGCGGATGAAATTTTTATAAGTAGGGGGGAGTTGTAAGACCCGTATCAAACTAACCCGGTCTTACCACTTTGAACCAGGTCTACCCATCATGGTCTAACCAAACGGATCAAGTGTGTGAAGGAGATCACGATCCCATGTATTAAACTGACCCAAAAACACTAAAAATAGGGGGAGGGTCGCATACCCAGCAAGGGAGGGTCAGACCCCCAGTTTTATATCGGGGGTCGGACATTTTAAGAACCAGGGGTCGACGGGATCTCCGACCCCCCCTATCGACCCCCGATAATCGGTAAAAATAGCATGAACCAAAAATTAGGAAACCTTCCTAATTTCAATGGGATTCCTTCCTAATCTCAATGGGACGTATTTTGGGAGTTTCTACTCTATAAATAGGACGTCCCTAAGCCTCTTTCACTCCTTTTAGAACCCTAATTGGATTGAGAGAAAGAGAAGAGAAGGAGAAGAGAAAGAGAATATAAGGAAAGTGGAGAAGAAGATCAAGGAGAAGGGTTCAGAGAAACAAGCCTAATTCTCAGGTATGGATGCTATCTCTATGAAATTCTATAGACCTTAGAATAGCTAGAGAAGAGGGAATGATCTAGGAGAAACCCGAATCATCTACCCATGGTTAGGTTTTCATGAAAAACCATAGGGGAAGTCATGAAAGCTATCTAGGTGAATGAACTACAGTTCTAGGCCATAGAACATGTGTGGAATGGACTGTAGAAGCAAGCCATAGGACCCCAAACACGAAGAAATAAACTGTAGGATGAAAAATTGACAAAACCCACAGGGGGGTCACACGGGGGTCGATGGCCAATCGACCCTACCAGACCCTGATCATCGACCCCCAGTGTTTGAGAAGTCCAGAATAGGGGTGGTCGCACCCAGGGTCGATCAAACCTCCGACCCTAGCATCGACCCCCAGTTAACAGCATGCTTTTAAAAATCAAAATTAATTCTAATTAAATTCTATCGACTTGGTTAGGTTTTCTAGTGATATAATATCGATATATAGTTGATTCTTAAAGCTTGAAAGAGGACCTACGATCAAGTAAAGGTGAGGGAACAAGACCTAAACTAATTGATTAATAATAAACTATTTTACTCTTGAGTCCAATGCCATGATTTATTTTATGCGTGTATGATTGTTATGTGCATTCAAAATGTCATCCAATATTTTTATTATTACTGTTCATGTATATTTATTTATTGTTTATGACATGATGTTGATGATGATGGTGATAGAAATAGGCATGTGGATGTATGTGTGTGGTTGGTGTGCTTGATACCAGCGAGTATCAGGGGGAGGTGTCATAGGCGGGGCCTCAACACTCTAGCTCTATCTCTAACTCAAGTCTTGTCCACTAACATCGTCGTATCGCCATTATCTTAGTGGTACTAATACGTCGTAGGGTATCAGGGGGGGACGTGACACTGTGGTTCATCCTGGGCACCAGACCCTAGCTCTATCTCTATGGACGTATTGAGAGATGCTGGGGTGAGGCCTTGGATACACTGTTTGGCATTAGGATTGGTTAGTTGCGAGCTCAGTTTGCGAGCCCTCGCCAGCAGGGGCTTACGTATTGGTATGGCACTGTACAACAATAAACGTTAGCCTTTGTTGTACAATTTCCATGAATTGGGTGCATGTGAGACGACAATAAACGTTAACCTTTGGGCGGCTTCACACACTCGTGTATAGATGAGGGGTCAATAAACGTGAACCTTTGATCTCCAACCCTTTCTATAGCACATGGCAAACTTATTTACCAGACCAAAGATATGAATTGAATGCATGCATATGTTTGTTGCATTGTTTTATTTTCTCACTGAGCCATGATGTGTGCTCACCCTCTCGACGTCGAATATTTTTAGTTGATGATGCGGGTACCACGGTTGTAGATTATATGGATGATCCGGTGTATGCGCGTGTTACTGCAATGGGAGCTGAAGACTTAGAGGATGCGCATGACCCCTCATGCGAGTGCAACTCATGCGTGTTCTATTAGGATTTTATTTGAAATTATAAAAGGTGTAATTGATATTTTATTTAGTTATTTCTCAGTTGATACAATAATAATTAGATATTTTAATTATGGTTATTACATTTAGAATGCTCAGTTCATTTACTATAAAACTTTCACTATTGTGTATTTATTCTGATTATGATTGTGGATGTGCGTGGTTTTATTTTTAATGGATGTTGCCTATTAGAGATCCTGGTTGAACCGTTGGTTTATAGCGGTTCATCACACCATTCTGAATGGTGCAGAATTGGGGTGTGACATATCTAATCGGACTGGAATCCAAAGTGATAGGAGGGAGCAAGACATGGGTCTCTTCTGTTGGGTTTGATGTCTTGTATTCTGGGGGGTCCATATGATTATTAGGTTTATACTTGTATTAGGGTTTGAGACTATTACATGTACAGGGATAAACTAGTAATTATGTAGGGATTAGGGTTTCTAAGTTTTCCTATAAATTGTCTCTGTGTGGAAAACCTAGGTAAGGTCTGAGCAAAGGAGAACACTTTGTCAAGTGGAGAGAAGTTTAGAGAGTTTTCTTGACAATAAAGAATTTCTGTTTCTCTGTGGTGGAGGTAGGCATTTCGTTCGGGTGCTGAATCACAACAAATCCTATGTTTGTGTGTTTGCTTAATCTTCGTTCTTTCACGTGGTTGTGTGTTCATTCCTAATAAGTGGTATCAAAATCAAGTTTGATAGATCGATCACTGAGGTGAGTTTTTTTTTTTTGTTTTTTTTTTCTCATATCTTTTTTTTGGTATAATCAATACAAGGGGTAGAAAAAAAAAAGGTACGATTGTTTTCTCCTTAGGTGAATTGAGAAAAGGGGAAAAAGTTTCAATCATGGGGAAGAGGTTTTTTTGGTTCTTTACTCAGATTGTTCTTTTAGAAAAGTCACAAGGAATTAAAGAAAAAAAAAAACCTTTCTCTAATTCATGTTTTCAAGGTCATTACCTTTAATTGAAAGGGGAAAAAAAGTCCATCATTGATCTGTTTTTGGGTTATGGAATCTACGGATTGAGGTTTCTTTCTGAGTGTCTTTCTTTTCTTTTCCCATGGAAATCGAGGACGAGGATGATGAAAGAATTGAATATATATATATATATATATATATATATATATATATATATATATATATATATATATATATATATATATATATATATATATATATATATATAGGTTTGTGGGCAATGCAGGTCTTGGACCGCCAATGGGTGTTTGTTCTGATCAGACACAAGGGGCTCCATTGTTAGGAGTAATCCAGATGGTATCAAATGTGGAGAGGTTATTATCACATGTGCTTTTACGATCTGGATTTGGGCAGAAGACGATTGATGTTGTAGGATCGAATAGTGATGCAGCATGGAATACGACAAATTGATGGATGTAGCAGGCGGTATTGTCAGGTTGGACAAGGCCTGGTGTAGTGTGTTGACTAGGGGAGTCAGATCCATTATTGCATGTGGGGGAGGGTTTCCTCAGGGTAGTTCTGGAGCAGGTTTCGTCAAAGGGCAGCCACGGTAGAGGCCTGGTTACTGCTAGTTGAGCAGATGGTCAACGATGGCTAGGAGATCGTGATCTAATTGATGAGGCGACGGTAGCTGTTCGAAGATCTGGTTGGATTGGGGAGGTTTTCCCTGGGATCCAACGGTGGGATTGAATCCCGACACGGTGCGCATAATGCCACACCGCTGAGTAAAAGAGGACTGGCAGACTGGGACAAGGAATCTAATCTCTGGGTCTGCATTGGAGGTGCAGTGATGAGAGGCTCGGGTTCCAAGTGTAACTGGAGTTGTAGGAGGACTATGAATGACAGTGATATTTTTGATGATGCTGCAGCAGTAGGAGAGATAGAGTCACTTCACATCGTGCGGCGGTGAGCTGTACGGGACACCCAGACGTGCTGTGAGCTATGCTGGTTTGGGCGTAGAGGTTTGGCAGAAACAGGTTTATAGAATCAACATCAACGGATTTTCTTCAAGGTGGCTTACATAATTCAAGCCAGGTGGAGATTTGTTAGGTTTGATGTCTTGTATTATGTGGGGTCCACATGATTATTAGGTTTGTACGTGTATTAGGGTTTGAGACTATTATATGTACGGGGATAAACTAGTAATTATGTGGGGATTAGGGTTTCGAGGTTTCCCTATAAATTGTTTTTGTGTGGGAAAACTTAGGTAAGGCTGACCTGACAGAAGAAATAAGCCTATCAGGTGTAGAGCCGGTGAGACTGACAGATGAGATAAGCCTGCCAGTAGAGAGTTAGAGATGTTTCTTGGGAATAAAGATTTTTCTTTTCTCAGGTGGACGTAGGCATCACACGATAAGGAGTTGAACCACATTAATTTTCTGTGAAATCTTCTTGTTCGCCCTCTCTAATCTTGACATCTTCTTCTTTGGTTCGAGCAAGAAGTCAAGCACATCATCTAGGGTGTTCTCATTGACGCATATCAAATATCATCTTGACTATTCTCCTTGAGGCATTTGCAGTGGCTAGCAGGGGAGGTTCCTGTTGGAAGCAGGAGCTTTAGTTGCAATGGCGCTGGAATTGAGAGATTTCTAAGATTGCAATCAAAGCCGATGAGTTGGAGCAAGTAGGTATTGTAGCGGCGACAGATGAAGGGTAGAATAAGTTGCAACAGGACTGGGAGGATGAGGGAGGGAGATGAGGAAGGTGCAGCGAGGGAGAAAGATGCATGAGCAGATGAACTGGACGGTTAAGATTATTTCTCATTCATCTAATGGTATAATCTCAACCTTCCACTGGTAAATACGGTGTCAGTGTAGAGAGGGTGTGGGAGATTCCATCCCACGCAAAACCTTTCCTTTTCTTGGGTAAAACATATAATTTTTTTTAACTCTTAGAATATTAAATAATAGGCAATCATGGGTATGCCATTTAAGCAACTTAAGCAAATGTGACCACATTACCGTTATTTCATATTTGTGCCATAGTATAAAACATTTTTGACAATTAAAACCATTTTATGGATTATTTTAAGCTATTTAGACAATTTTCTTAGTATTTATAAGGGTAAACCAATGTCCATAATTTTTTGGACCTTCATCCAATTTTTTTATAGATTTTTTTGGATTTCTAAGAATTAAATAGCTAGTCTAGACAATATAGTTAATAAGTTTAGGGGTAAAAAGTTGGATATGAATACATACAAGCATTAAACAGCGGTAAAAATTCAGATACGGATACATACAGGCATTAAACGGAGATAGACTTCGATATGGAGACCAATAATCCGTTTTAAAAATATATTTACCGCGTTTGATACTTACATACACCTATCTTGTTAGGTGTTAAGAAAAAAAATAGAGAGAAGGAGATAAAAGGGAAAGAGATAATTGAAGATAAAAAATAAGAAATATATTAAGATAACTGGTTTTATGGAAGAACTCTGACTTCTTGACTTTGTGGAGGAAGCTTGTCCTCATAGGTCTCTTACGAGAACCCCATGTTTACAAATCTTCTTCTTCTACATTCAGACTCTTTACATTAAATAGCATTACAATCTAAATAGTTACTTCAAACAAATCACTCCATCCCATACTCGGTTATAACTTCCCATATTAACTCCCCATACACGAATTATTCTATCCTATTACTTCTAACCAACCCCACTCCATCTATAAGTGGACTCTTAATAACTATTTTAATAACTATCACAACTCCCTTCCCCACATGGATTCTTAAGTACACCATACATTGGAAACCCTAAGTGCTGTGAGGACAATGAATTTTCATTATCCTTCACGAAATCAAAATAGGCTCTCGCCTTGGTTACCTTGGCTCATCCACGCCAATGGATGGTGTAAAATATGGAGTCGCCACCTAGATAAGGTCTAGGACCTATAAATGGTTTCACACTTGGAGAGACACTATGACTCATGCTCAATGGATTGACTTCTAGTCTTACCAGAAAAGGATAAGTGTCAAGTTACGAGTTGGGAAGGTGTTAGGCACCCAACTCGCCCGGTCAATGGACCGGTCTCCTTCTGTCCTATCCTTTCCTACATTCTTGAAACTTATGTATATTCAGGTCGTTCAATTTAGCTTAACTAGGAAAATGGGGAACCCTAAACCAAGTTTCTAAGTTGTTCTAACTTAGGGTGCTGCCAAATAGACTTGAAAAATAAAATACAAGTCAACAGACAATAAATGGATCAATGAACAAATGAATGGATAAAAAAAAATGAAATAATCATGAATAAATAAATAATGAATTAAAAGAATGAATAACACAAAAAATACAACAGATAATGGATGACCGAGCTCGAGATCAAGCTGCCTACGTATCCCTGTACGGTGGGAATCATGCCAAACATAGTTCGTGCGGGGTTGTGGTTGTGTGTGAAGTGCTCCCTTGACAAAGGAAGCACGTGTGATCGTGCGCGAAGGGTGAACTACTCAGAGTTCTCTCCACTTCCCGCTGCCTACGTATCTCTTTAGAGAATTAGGTCAAATGTAGTTTCCAGTAGTTAACGGGCTGCTGGACCCCACATGGTATCACTCAAGAGGTGCTCGGACCTCAACTCCCTGCACTCGGCAAGGGTGAACTAACATCTTGGAAACGACTGGTCCGCAGACCAACTCCCAAACATGGGAGGCAAAATACCCTCAGGCTACAGACGAAAATTGGATAATGGCTAGGTTGGAGATCAGACATGATCCCAACCATCGCTTGAAAACATGCAAACATGACACCTTTTTTCTATTTTTTTTTTTTGCATTTTTTTAGATTTTTTTTTATGTTTTTAATGATTCTTCCATTTTTTTTCATAATAACCTAAAATGATAGGGAAATTCTAACATGACCTTAAAATGAAAAAAATGCCCTTGATAAGAAATGAGCCAAAATGGGGGTCTTACAAAATGCCCCTCTTTGGTAGAATTTCAAAGTGAATGAGGGCGAAGAAAAGAAAAGACCGCATTTTTGCCCATGGACAATTGTACAAACGAAATGATGGAGAAACAGAACATTCTGATTAGATGTTCCATCAGAAGAATCAGCGTACCTGACTAGGCGCTGATGAGGAAAAAGAAAAAGAAAAAAAGGAATTTAATCAGAGCGCCTGATTAAGCGTTCCGACGAAGAAAGGAGCAAAATTGGAGTGCTCGACTAAGCATTCCGATGAGAAACAGAACATTCTGACTAGATGTTCTGTCAAGGAATCAACATACCTGACTAGGCGTTGATGAGGAAAAATGAATCTAATCGGAGCACTTGACTAAACGTTCCGACGAAGAAAGGAGCAAAATTGGAGTGCTTGACTAAGCATTTCGATGAGGAATAGAACATTCTGACTAGTTGTTCCGTCAAGGAATCAGCATACCTGACGAGGCACTGACGAGAGAGAGATCAGATCAGAGCGCTTGACTAAGCGTTCTAATAGGAATCAAAACATCTAACTAGACATTTTGACAAGCTCAAATCACTCGCCAAGGTGTTCGAGAAAAAAAAAACAACCAGATCACCCGCCAAGGTGTCTGACGAACACAATCAGAGCACTTGACTAAGTGTCCCAACGGTAAATAGAAATCAGAATCACCCCTCAAGGTATCTGACAAACACAATCGGAACACTTGACTAAGTTTTCTAATGGCAATGAAATGGAATCACCTACCAAGGTGCCCCAAGGAAGTGATGTCCATAGACCATAAAATTCAGATAACCAACTCAAGTTAGGGCATGCGCTCATGACAGCACAATTACAAAGATTCAAGGCACTTCAAGACTTAAAAATTTGATATTGGTGAACTTTAAAATCATTATTAATAAGTCAAGAACCCAGTTAAAATTATGATCTAGAAAATAAACTAAACCCTCCGCAAAAGGTATTGATAAAACAGTCACATTTCTTTTCAAACATTTTAGGTTCCCAAAAACCATGATAGAATAGCCATATATGGATGGGTCCATGGTAGATCTGACTAAGGACCCGAGCTGCTGGTAATCTCTTCAATAGATGCTGTTGTGGTCGTTAGGGTGGGGGCTGGACGATCCCGAATATGCCATATGCAATGCTCCAAACAAAATCTTTGGTTAATTCCTTAGGAGGGGAGACATCTGTAATATCACCGACCATACTTGGCAACCTATTCAACTGACGATACAACAGGGATGGTACATAGAAGGATGAGTGAGTCAGACCCATAATTTGTACACAGGAATTTCCTCGGGTTCTCAACATTGGACATGGGGTTAACATCCACTTGCTCCTCCATGTGATATCGTCGACCTTCAAGGCTCTCAATCGCTCAGGCCAGTTATGTTCCTTGTAAAAATCTGAATTCTTGGCTCTTTTCATATAATGGACGGGCCGAAATACCGAAACCTCTAAAGTCGCAAACATACTTAGGTTCTCAGTCAACCAGATGTGTAACAGATAAGGGGAGCCATTGAGAGTATCCGTATAAAGACGACCACCTTTCTTGGCCCATCTATCTAAACCCTTTAATGTCTTGGCCAAGATTGTTGGTATTATATCAAAACCTTTTTGGAGATGTTTAATGACATCAATGATGATTGGAGAGTAAAGGCGTTCATGCGTGTTCAATAAGTACCTTGTGATCATACATAAATGAAAATCCTTCCTTCAATACTCACGACCCAAACGTGAGCAAGTCTGTTGGTGGGCATACTTGATAATCATGGCTGAGATAGCGATTTTGCCAAGCTTGAGAGCCTCCTTCTTGGTCCAACCAAAATATTCCCGGATCTCATGGTCGGAAGTCTCTTGCAATGGAGGGCAAAAGATCCCTTCTCGCGCAGGAAAGATAAGACATCCACGGAACTCTTCGTATGTAGGGCATATCTCTATGTTCCCAAATCTGAACACGTGCATTGTAGGATCCCAAAACTGGGAAGCCGCCCCCAAAAGACCATGACAGATTTTAACATGTCGAAGTTGGTAAAGAGCTTCTAAATCAAGACTGGCCAGAGCTCCTTTGTCATTCTGGGACATATCTCGGGCCCACTCTTGCAATTTCTTATCCATTTCTGCACATGTTAACAAATGATTAGCGTTCGACCGAACCAAAAGCAAATTTAAAGAGACACAATCTCCAAATTAAGGTTAAGGAATACTAATGGGTCATGCCAACCATACTGAGGGCATCCAAAAAAAAATCCATGTATACCTCCACAAGCTGCACATGGTATGTCGAAACGGACATGACTCTGTCTGGGCCTAAACCAACTAGATTCGTAAACAAGCATGATGCTGGAGGCCCAAGTGGACTGATAAGAAACTGCCCATATGGGTCCGCCATTGGGGAGAATAGGGGCTTATCATGTAGAATGGTGGATTCACTGAGGAATCACCATTTATGGCTCAAAATAAGGGCTATTGAAATCTTTGGACGTCACCGAAGTGATAAGTGACAGATAGAGATTTCAGCCAGATTATAAACCCAATACTCGCATAAAAGAGTGACATGTTCACAAGAAGCAATATCACAAAAGCCAATAAATGATGTAAAATGAAGGGCTTTATGATGGAGACTCTTGAAAAACCGTCAGATTGATAGACGGGAGAAAGAGTCTATACCAAAAAAGGAAGTCTTCTTCCGACAATGATCAAGTGATGAAACCAACCGTTAGTGAGGGGGTAGGCCTAAATGAATGTTAAGGCCAACCACGCTGTAAGGCTCCAAGATGATCTATCATCAAACCAACCAACATTCTTTTTTCTTTTTCTGTTTTTTTTTCTTTTAATGTGGAGGTTATACAAAGTACTTTTTCATCTGGTCAAGGTTGGTCAGATATTGTAACTCATTTCCATCTATATCTGTGAGACGAATAGCCTTCCCTGGCAAGATCTCCTTTCCTACAAAAGGTCCACTCCAATTAGGATGGAACTTGCCCCTGGGGTCATGTACTGGAGCTCTCTGCTCTTTGAGTACCAAATCTCCGATTGCCAAATGGCGAAGATGAACTTTCTTATTAAAAGTTGCAGCAATTCTTTGTTGATATTTCTTCATATTATCTATAGTTTTGATTTGCCTTTCATCTATCAGGTTCAACTCTTCGTATCTGGTCCGAAGCTACTCAGTTTTTGGGACTTGACATTCCATTAAGACCCTCAAGGATGGTACTTCTATTTCAACTGGAAGCACAGCCTCCATGCCATACACCAATGAATAAGGCATTGCCTCAGTTGATGTTCTAATCGAGGTCCGATAAGCCCACAAAGCAAAAGGCAACTTGTCAGCCCAATCAGCAGTGGTTTCTGCCATTTTCTGAAGGATGGTCTTCATATTTTTGTTTGCTGCCTCAATGGCCCCATTTGTTTGTGGACGATAGGGAGAAGACCTATGCCTCGCAATGTGAAGCCTATTGCACAACTCTTGCACTTTACCCCGGAAATATTGCCCCTGATCATAAATCAATTCATGAGGCGTCCCATGATGGCATATGATGTGTTCTTGCAGAAATTTGGCAACCTTGGCTGCCGTGAGCTTGGCGTAAGATTAAACTTCGACCCATTTGGTGAAGTAGTCTATAGCCACTAAAAAACTTGTGCCCATTCGATGCTTTTGGGGATATCTTGCCTACTACATCAATGCCCCAAGTGGAGAAAGGCCAAGGAGAACTGAGTGTGTGAAACTCAGACGGAGGGACATGTATCAAATTGGCGTAAATCTGACACTTATGGCATTTCTTTACGAATTCCACGCAGTCTGCCTCCATTGTGTTCCAATAGTATCCTAGGCGAAGGATTTTTTTTGGCAAGCATCCGAGCATTCATGTGGGGTCCACAAATCCCTTCATGGATCTGTTCTATGATATTCTACGCTTGCTCTTCATCTATACAGACTAGCTGTGTAAGACCCGTGTCAATTTAACCCGGTCTTACCACCTTGAACCAGGTTTACCTGTCATGGTCGAGCCAAATGGACCAAGGGCGTGAAGGAGATCGAGATCCCAGGTATCAAATCGACCCAAAAACACTTAAAATAGGGGGAGGGTCGCATACCCAGCTAAGCAGGGTCGGACCTCCCAAAGCAAAAAGTCAGACCCTCAGTTTTGAAGGGAGGGTCGGACAGCTTAGAACCCTAGGGTCGATGGGATCATCGACCCTCCCATCGACCCTCGGTTACCGTAGGAAATAGAATTAGGAAATTTCCTAATTTTCGATTGGGATTCTTTCCTAATCTCAAAGGGACTTATTTTAGGATGTTCCTACTCTATTTAAAGGACGTCCCTAAGCCACTTTCACTCCTTTCACAAACCTAATTGAATTGAGAGAAAGAGAAGAGAAGGAAAATAAGAAGAAGAGAAACAAGGAAGAGAATTAAGCCAAAGGAGAAGAGTTGCAGAGAAGAATTATTCTTCTCAGGTATGGATACTAATTCCATGAGTTTCTACAGACCTTAGGTTAGTTATTGTTGAGAGTGTGATCTCGGAGAAACCCAAACCATCAATCTATGGTTAGGTTTTCATGGAAAACCATAGGAGAATGCATGAAAACTATTTTAGATGGATTATACATGGTTTCAGACCATGGAATGAATGTAGAATGGAATGTAGGAGCAAGCCATAGGATCCCAAACACGAAGAATGGATTAAAAGAGGGAATTGGACCAAAGTGCACAGAGGGTCGCACCGAGGGTCGATGACCATCCGACCCTAGGTGATATTGACCATCGACCCTCAGTGTTCGGGAAGTTCAGAGTTTGGGGAGGGTCGCACCGAGGGTCGATCAGGACTCCGACCCTACCTCCGACCCTCAGTTAACAACATGGTTTTTAAATTCAGAATTAATTCTAATTAAATTCTATCGACTTTGTTAGGTCTTCTAGCAATATAATAACATTATAAAAGTGATTCTAAAGCTTGGAAGAGGATCTATTAGCAAGCTAAGGTGAGGAATCGGAACTCCAAACCAATTGGTTAATAACAAAACTGTTTTCTATTTTCTTGAGTCCTATGCCATGCTTGATTCTATGCGAATATGTTTGTAATGTGCATACAGCATGCCATCTAATATTTCTATTACTTGTTCATGCATATTTACTTTATTGTTTATAACATGATGATGAAGATGATGATAGGAATAGGCATGTGCTTGTATGTGTGTGGTTGATGTACTTGATGCGAGCGAGTATCAGGGGAGGTGTGATGAGAACGTCAATAAACGTTAACCTTTGGCGGGTCTCAGCACTTTAGCTCTATCTCTAACTCAAGTCTTGTGCATTAGCATCGTCGTATCACCATTACTTTAGCAGAACTATTATGTTGTAGAGTATCAGGGGAGGTGGTCTCGGTCCTTGTAGTCTCTGACTCTACCGGGGGGCCTTAGCTCTATCTCTATGGACATTCTGAGGGATGCTGGGGTGAAGCCTTGGATACACTTTTTGGAATTAGGATTGGTTAGTTGCGAACCCAATTTGCAGCCCTCGCTAACAGGGGCTTACGTGTTGGTATGGAAATATATAGCAATAAACGTTAACCTTTGTTATATACTGTTCATGGTTGGGTGCATGTGAGTCGACGATAAACGTGATCTTCGGGTGACGTCACACACTTATGTATAGAGGCGGGGTCAATAAACGCGACCTTTGGCTACCTAAACCTTTCTATTGCATACTGTAAACTTTAAACCGGACCAAAGATATAAATTGATTGCATGCATATGTACTGTTGCATTGTTTTGGCTACTCACTGAGCCGTGATGTGTGCTCACCCCTCGACGTCGAATATTTTTAGTTGATGATGCAGGTTATACCGTTGAAGATTATATGAATGCGTCTGCGTACGAAAACGTAGTGGCGATGGAAGCTGAAGCTGAAGTGGATACACACGACTCCTCTTGCGAGTGCAACTCGTGTGTATTTGATTAGATATTTTATAGGTTTCTTTATTTGGATTTATTAAGACATGTATTTGGTATTTAAATATTTATGTCTTAGTTGAAATAGAATAAATTGTTATTTAAATTTTAATATCACATAGATTCTCAGTTCTTCTTATTATAAGACTTCTGCTATTGTGTATTTACTCTGATTATGATTACGGATGTGTGTAAGTTTAGATAACGTGGGGATAGCCTACTCGAGATCCTGGTTGAACCGTTGGTTTATTAACGGTTCATCACATCATTCTGAATAGTGCAGAATTGGGGTGTGACAAGCTGCACACCATCATACGACCTCTTGTACAAAATGTTTTCATGCAAAATAAACTGAGTGGCATACTGCCTAAGGAATTTTTTCTCACTTGAAGAAGCTTTTGGAGGATACTTCCTTTCTCTGATAAAATCCACTATTGACACAAACCAGGGCCTCCCATCTATCGTTAAGGCATTCACCTCCTCCAAGTACGCTTGTTGCGTTCTTCGCTCTATCACCAAGAGTTGCATTCTCTCATTACCCTCAAAGTTGATCATTGCAGCCAATGTTGCCAGTGCATCGGCGTATCTATTATAATCCCTTGGAGAAAACTCAAAGCTAATTTCTATGAATTTTTGTGCCAAGCTCATAGCATACTGCCGGTATGGTTTCAATTTCTCATCCATTGTCTTCCATTCTTCGCTAATCTGATAGATCACCACAGAAGAATCTCTATACACCTTCATCTTCTGAATTCCAATAGCCAAAGCTGCCCTTAATACCATGATGCAAGCTTCATATTCAGCCATATTATTGGTGCATTCAAAGTCTAGCCGGAATGAAATGGGCACGAACATCCCGTCGGGACTAATGAATAGGACACCAGCTCCACATCCTTTATGGTTTGCAGCACCATCAAAGAACATCACCCAAGGATCCACCTCTCCTTCTTGGGCTTAGACAACCGCCACATCTTCGTCTGGGAATACATCTTCCAGATTTTTCAAATCATCCACCGGGTGGGCAGACAATTGCTCGGCGATAACACTTCCTTTGATAGCCTTCTGGGTGGCATAGATGATCTCAAATTCAGACAAAAGTAGTAACCATCTTGCTAGCCTTCCCGTTAATGCTGGCTTCTCAAATAAGTACTTTATGGGATCCATCCGTGAAATTAAGATGATCTGATAAGAGAGCATATAATGCCTCAACCTCTTCGTAACCCAAATCAAAGCTGCATAGGTTTTCTCCAAAGGTGTATCGTTTGCTTCATAACCTGTAAACTTTTTACTCAAATAATATATCGCCCGCTCTGTCTGACCATCTGAATCGTGCTGTGCAATCATTGATCCCATAGAGTTTTCTAGAACCGATAAATAAAGCAACAGTGGTCTCCCTGGTTCTAGAGGCACCAAAATTGGTGGATTTGCCAAGCATGCCTTGATTCGGTCGAAGGCTAACTGGCATTGTGGATTCCAAGTTTTAGGCTGATCTTTCCTCAACAACTTGAAGATTGGTTCGCAGGTGGCCGTCAAATGTGCTATGAATCGACTGATGTATTGGATTCTTCCTAGAAATCCTCTAATCTCCTTCTCAGTTTGGGGTGGAGGCATTTCTGTGATGGCCTTAATTTTGGATGGGTCGATCTCTATCCCCCTTTGACTGACCATGAACCCTAGCATTTTTCCAGTAGTAACCCCAAATACACACTTTTGCGGATTCAACCTCAGATTGTACTGCTTGATTCTTTCAAAAAATTCCCTCAAGGATTGGAAATGATTCTCTCTACTGATTGATTTCACTATCATATCATCAACATAGACTTCGACCTCTTTATGAATCAGGTCATGGAGGACCGTGGTGGCCATCCTTTGGTACGTGGCACCTACATTCTTCAAACCGAAAGGCATCACCGTATAATAGTAGGTTCCCCAATCAATTATGAAAGAAGTTTTCTCGTTATCCTCAAGCGCCATTTTAATTTGGTTGTACCCTGAGAAGCCATCCATAAAAGATAGAAGGGCGTGTCTGGCAGTATTGTCCACCAATATATCAATCTTGGGTAGAGGAAAATCGTCCTTAGGACTTGCCTTATTCAGACCTCTGTAATCCACACACACACGAAGCCTACCATCCTTTTTTTTGGCACAATGACCACATTGGCTAACCATTCAGGGTAATTGCAAACCTCAAGAAATCCTACACTCAGCTGCTTCTCTATATCTTCTTTAACTTTCAATGTCCACTCGGGCCTGAGGCATCTCAACTTCTGTTTGGTAGGCTTCACACCAGGGGAAAGTGGAATTCTATGTTGTACCACTTCAGGGTCAATACCTGGCATGTCGTCGTATGACCAAGCAAAAACTTCATGGAATTCTTTCAATAGATCAGACAACTGGGCAGTCTCGTGATCATTTAGAGTTATGCCAACTTTTATTTCACGAGGCTGTTCAGTTGTCCCTAAATTGATCATCTTAAAGTCTTCACAGACAGGTTGGGCCTTTTGTTCCTTTAAAGCTTTAAGAAATTGTAAAAGTTCAGGTGAGGGTTCATTACAAAGATCATTATCAGAATTAGAATTAATAAGGGAAAGGGAAGTGGAAGAAGCAATATACTCGGAAGTAGTCATTTCATTAATATCATCCAAAATAAGTACAGCAGATGAGGTCTTATCTGGGACAACAGACTCAACATCAATGACAAACTCTGTACTTGCTACAGACCTAACAGACTTAGGCCCAGACATGGCCAACCCATCAACTTCCTGGCACAACAGGTTGGGACACATAAACTTATCTGGATAACTCCAGTTAGGGAGGACTCCAATAGTAGGGGTAATGAATTGTTGTGGGGTCGGAACTCTATTCAGGTTGCCGCTGGTGAGGGTCATCACGCTGTCCTGGAAAAGGCTGCTGAGGTTTGTAATTTCTTCTTCAGACACTGGCTCTTTCATCTGACCTTTCTTCCAAGCACTCTCAATTTCTGCCCAGTCAAGTGTACAGTCAAAGAAAATTTCAAACCCTGGGAGGTGATCCTGAGTAATCTCATCAAACCATGGCCCTGGAAATCCACAAAAGGGGAAGTCTTCTCCTTCCTTAACAAAATATCCATTGAGGGTCCGAAAGTACAAAACTGGTGCTCGATCAAGGCTGCCCCACTGCAAATAATCACAGGCCATAACTGAATCTAGCTGTTGGTCGTTCTGCCCACATGTTCACCTCTGGAAACTGCACTCTCTTCACTTCTTGGCTGCCCTTTCTGTTCGGTGACCTTGTTGCCTTATAGAACCGATCACTATTCTTGTATTTCTTCCTTTCTGCCCAAATGAAAGCACTCTCTGCCTTTCGCTTTTTGTGTTCGATGAGTTTCAGGTCTTCTTCATTTGGAACATATCCCACACCAAACCCATGCTCATTGATGACAGCAGATAATGCATTGACAACCCCTTGTTGGTTTCTGCCCAAACCCATTCCCAGAAAGTAAGACATCTTGAGGAATTGCTCGAGGAAGAACGGGAGCTTTACTTATGATTCATGATCCATGGTAGCATTGATGGTATTGATTTGAAAGCCACTCAATTGAGCATCAAGGGTTGGACCGCTGCCGTCTCCAGTTTCTGACTCAGTGGGAGCCAACATGTTGATAGCCCCTGGGTCAGCCGCCACGGTAACTGTCACACTCTTGTGCAAAATTTTGATCTTTTGATGTAGAGAGGAGACAAATACTTCAGCTGCATGTATCCATGGCCTTCCCAACAACATATTGAATGAGGTAGGGATATCAACCACTTGGAATTCAATCTCAAAGACAGCTGGCCCAATAGTGACGCCGATAGTAAGAACACCTAGGACATCTCGCCTAGTGTTATCATAAGCTTTTACACCATACTTCGGAGGTGTCAAATCCGACTCCGAGAAACCCAAATACTTGAAAGTCTGAAGGGGAAAGATGTTCAGAGCAGATCCATTGTCAATCAAGACCAAAGGGATTGTGTTGTCCCGGCAAGCAACTGTGATGTACAAGGCTTTGTTGTGACTTTTGCCCTCTGGTGGTAGGTCCAGATCCCCAAATGTTAACGAGTTCACCGCCTGAGACCCGATAATCAAAGAGACCAGATGGTCAGGGTCAGTAGTGATTGGGACTTCGATGCTAGCCAGTGATTTCAGAACGGCTTCCCAGTGAACTGGTGATGCCATCAGGAGACCCCAAATGGAAATATTGGCATGGGTCTTTTGCAACTGTTTCAAGACTACATTTTCAGACTCTGTTATTTGCCACCCTGTCCTTGTTCTTTCTGCCTTGCTTGCTGTGCCAAATTTTCTGTCCTCAGTGCTATTGGTGTATATGACTTGCCAGATCTAGTTTCTGCCACTGACTCCTCCCTCCCAGGGATGTAGTGTCACACCCCAATTCTGCACTATTCAGAATGGTGTGATGAACCATTAACAAACCAACGGTTCAACCAGGATCTCGAGTAAGCTATATCCGTTTTATCTAAATCTCATACATCCACATTCATAATCAGAGTAAATACACAATAGCGAAAGTCTTATAGTAAAACGAACTGAGAAATTTAGATGTGATAATCATATTTAAATAGAAAATTATTCTGTATCAACTAAGACATAAATAAATATCAATTACATGTCTTTACTAAATCCAAATAATTAAAATAAAATCTAATCGAATACGCATGAGTTACTCTCGCAAGAGGAGTCATGCGTATCCACTTCATCTTCAACTTCCATCGCGGCCATGTGCCCGTACACTGGAGCATTGACATAATCTTCGACGGTAGTATCTGCATCATCAACTAAAAATATTCGATGTCGAGAGGGTGAGCACACATCATGGTTCAGTGAGCAAACAAAACAATGCAACAATACATATGCATGCATTCAATTCATATATTTGGTCTGGTTTAAAGTTTGCAATATGCAATAGAAAGGGTTGGAGGTCAAAGGTTAACATTTATTGACTCTTCCTCTATACACAGGGTGTGGAAGCCCACCCAAAGATTAACGTTTATTGTCGTCCCCATCCACCCTACCATGAATATTGTACAACAAAGGTTAACGTTTATTGCTATACAGTGCCATACCAATACGTAAATCCCTTCTGGCGAGGGCTTGCAAACTGGGCTCGCAACTAACCAATCCTAATGCCAAATAGTGTATCCAAGGTCTCACCCCAGCATCCCTCAGAACGCTCGTAGAGATAGAGCTAAGGCCCCCCGGTAGAGTCAGAGACTACAAGGACCGAGACCACCTCCCCTGATACTCTACGACGTAATAGTTCTGCTAAAGTAATGGCGATACGACGATGCTAATGCACAAGATTTGAGTTAGAGATAGAGCTAGAGTACTGAGGCCCGGCCTATGACACCTCCCCCTGATACTCGCTTGCATCAAGCACCCCAACCACACACATACATCCATGCATATTCCTATCATCATCATCATCATCATCATCATCATGTATAAACAAGAATTAAATATGCATGAATAGTAAGAATAGAAATATTGGATGACATGTTGAATGCACATAACAATCATACACGCATAAAATCAATCATGGCATTGGACTCAAAAGTAAAACAGTTTATTATTAACCAATTAGTTTAGGTCTTGTTCCCTCACCTTTACTTGATCGTAAGTCCTCTTTCAAGCTTTAAGAATCAACTATATATCGATATTATATCACTAGAAAACCTAACCAAGTCAATATAATTTAATTAGAATTAATTCAGACTTTAAAAAGCATGCTGCTGACTGGGGGTCGATGCTAGGGTCGAAGGTTTGATCGACCCTGGGTGCGACCACCCCTATTCTGGACTTCCCGAACACTGGGGGTCGATGCTCAGGGTGTAGGGTCGATTGGCCATCGACCCTCCATGCGACCCCCTGTGGATTTTGTCAATTTTTCTTCCTTCAGTCCATTCTTCGTGTTTGGGGTCCTATGGCTTGCTCCTACAGTCCATTCCACACATGTTCTATGGCCTAGAACCGTGGTTCATTCACCTATATGGCTTTCATGATTTCCCCCATGATTTTCCATGAAAACCTAACCATGGGTGGATGATTTGGGTTCCCCCTAGATCATTCCCTCTTCTCTATCTATTCTAAGGTCTGTAGAATTACACGGAGTTGGTATCCTTACCTGAGAATTAGGCTTGTTTATCTGAAGCCTTCTCCTTGATCTTCTTCTCCATATTCCTTCTCTTCTCTTCTCTTTCTCCTTCTCTTTCTCTCAATCCAATTAGGGTTCTAAAAGGAGTGAAGGAGGCTTAGGGACGTCCTATTTATAGAGTTGAAACTCTTAAAATAAGTCCCATTGAGATTAGGAAGGAATCCCATTGAAATTAGGAAAGTTTCTTAATTTTTGGTTCGAGCTGTTTTTACCGACTATCGGGGGTCGATAGGGGGGGTCGGAGATCCCATCGACCCCTGGTCCTTTAAATGTCCGACCCCCCATGTAAAACTGGGGGTCTGACTTTTATACTGGGGGGGTCCGACCCTCCCTTGCTGGGTATGCAACCCTCCCCTTATTTTGAGTATTTTTGGGTCAGTTTAATACATGGGATCGTGATCTCCTTCACGCACTTGATCCATGTGGTTCGACCATGATGGGTAGACCTGGTTCAAGGTGGTAAGACCGGGTTAGTTTGATACGGGTCTTACAACTCCCCCCTACTTATAAAAATTTCAACCCCGAAATTGTTCATACCTTCTGAGTCGAATAAATGAGGGTATTGCTTTCGCATAGCATTCTCTTCTTCCCATGTAATTTCTTCCATGTCTCTACTTCTCCAAGTAACCTTAACATAATAGATATCTCGATTACGTAGTCGTTAAACATTTTGACTGGTGATTTCAGTTGGTGTTACTTCGAATGTCAAATCATCAGTCAAATCAGGAAGATCTACTGTGAGAACGTGCATTGGATCATTGACATACTTCTTCAATAAGGAAATATGAAATACGTCATGCACACTTGACATAGATGGTGGTAGTGCTAACTGGTAAGCCATTTTCCCACGCTTAGCTGGAATCTCATATGGCCCGACATATCTTGGACTTAGTTTTCCTTTCTTTCTGAACCGTTTCAATCCTCGCACAGGCGATACTTTTAAGAATACTTTATCACCCACGACGAACTCAAGATCTCTGCATCGAGTATCTGCATATTGCTTCTGACGATTCTGGGCTGTTCTCACTCTTTCCTTGATAATGTCGACCACTCGATAAGTCTCCTCAACAAATTCTGGTCCAATGAGACTACGTTCCCCAATTTCATTCCAAAATAAAGGAGTTCGACACTTTCTGCCATACAGTGCTTCATAGGGTGACATCTGTATAGTAGCCTGATAGCTTTTGATATAAGCGAACTCGATCAGTGGTAACTTTCCATCCCATGATCCTTTAAAATCAATTACACATGCTCGTAGCATATCTTCTAGAATCTAAATTGTACGCTCTGACTGTCCATCTGTCTGTGGATGGAATGCAGTACTAAATTTCAATGTTGTACTCATAACATTTTGCAATCCTTTCCAAAACTTGGAAGTAAATCATGGATCTCTATCGGTTACAATGCTCTCTGGTACACCGTGTAATTGAACAATATTATCCATATACAGCTTTGCTAACCTCACTAGTGTATACTGAGGTCGTATCGGTATAAAGCAAGTTGTTTTAGTCAGGCGGTCTACAATCACCCAAACTGCGTCAACTACTCGAGGAGTCAATGGTAACCCTGTGATGAAGTCCATAGTGATGCAGTCCCATTTCCATGCTGGTTCCGATAACGACTGTAACAGTCCTGCGGTTCTTTGTCGTTCAGCCTTTACTTTCTGACAATTTAGGCACTGAGACACGAACTTAGCTACGTTTGCTTTCATTCCTCTCCACCAATATAATTTATTTAGATCATGATACATTTTTGTACTTCCTGGGTGTATCGAATAGATGGTGGTATGGGCTTCTTTCATTAGTCGGTGTCTAATGTCCACACTTTCTATTTTGGGTACACATATACTTCCTTTGTACTTCAATACCTTCTCTTCGTCCAAGGTGAACTCAGGGTTAGTTCTACCTTTTTCGATGTCTTCTTGTACCGTTCTCAGGTAAGGGTCTGATTTGATAGCTGTCTTCACTTCATCAATTATATCCGGTATAATCTTCAATGCAGCGAACATATTGGAAAACCGATGAATGAACCCTTGGTTGGCTGATCCATCCATTGTATCTATCACATACTGCTCATTGCCGTGATTGAATACCATTCCAGTAGTAAACATTGCTGCAGTTGTGCTAACCTCTCCTTGAGATTTTATCATTGCCTTTCTGCTCAACGCATCCACTACTACATTAGCTTTCCCTGGATGATACTGGATATCACAATCATAGTCTTTCAATAGTTCCAGCCATCTTCTTTGTCTCATATTCAACTCCTTTTGATTAAATAGATAAGTAAGACTTTTGTGGTCCGATTTAATCTGGAACTTCTCTCCGTATAGGTAATGTCTCCATATCTTGACAGCATGTACTACTGTCGCTAACTCCAAATCATGAGTGGGATAATTTTTCTCATGTGTCTTTAACTGTCTTGAGGCCTAAGCAATTACTTGTTCTCCTTGCATAAGCACACATCCTAATCCCAGTTCTGACGCATCAGTGTACAAGACAAATGGCTGTCCTGGAACAGGAATAGTCAAAATCAGAGCAGATATCAATCTGGTCTTCAAGGTTTGAAAGCTCTTCTCGCATTTATCCATCCACATAAATTTTTCACCTTTCTTAATGAGACTGGTGAGAGGTACGGCAATTCGGGAATAGTCTTCCACAAATCGCCGATAATAACCAGCTAGACCCAGAAAACTTTTAATTTCTACAACGCTCTTTGGTGCTTCCCACTTTACAATAGCCTCAACCTTACTGGTTTGATTCCTTCAGTGGATACTACTTGGCCTTGGAAGGCGACTTCACATAGCCAAAACTCACACTTGGTAAATTTGGCATACAACTACTCTTTCCTTAAACGCTGTAGAGTGGCGTTTAGATTCTTAATATGGGTTTCCTTGTCCTTGGAATATACCAATATATCTTCAATAAATACAATAACCGACGTATCCAACATATCATGGAAAACCCGGTTCATAAGTTCAATGAAAGTTGTTGGTGCGTTTGTTAATCCAAAAGACATGACCAAGAATTCATAATGTCCATATCTGGTCCTGAAAGTTGTCTTAGGAATATCACCATCTTTAATCTTCAACCGATGGTAGCCTGACCGAAGATCGATCTTAGAAAATACTTTTGCTCCTTACAACTGATCGAACAAGTCATCGATCCGAGGTAGTGGATATCGATTCTTGATTGTCAGTTTGTTCAACTCCAGGTAGTCGATACATAATCGAACGCTACCGTCCTTCTTCTTTATGAACAATACTGGCGCTCCCCAGGGTGATATACTGGGTGGAATATAACCCTTGTCCAATAGTTCTTGTAGTTGTACTTTCAATTCCTTTAGTTCAGTAGGAGCCATTTGATAAGGTGCTTTTGATACTGGTGCGGCTCCAGGTATAAGATCTATCACAAACTCTGTGGCTCAGTCGGGTGGTAATCCTGATAGTTCCTCAGGAAATACGTCGGGGTAGTCCCGCATGACATCAATATCTTCCATCCGTGGTGCTTCTTTGGTGAGGTCGACCACTTACACTAGATACCCGACTGCTCCTTTCTCAAGGCACTTCTTAGCCTTTAGTGCTGAGAGTATGAGCTTGCGTTTACAGGGAATTTTGGTTCCCGCAAAACTGAATTCTGCTCCTTCTTTGTCTTTAAATGTTAGCTTCTTTTCGATGCATAATAGGTTCGCAGAATGCTGAGCTAACCAGTCCATTCCCAAGATGACGTCAAAGTCTGCCATCCCAAGTTGGATCAAGGTTGCATCTAAGGTTTTCTCACCAATGAGAACTGGACATGGCCCATAATCTTTTTCTAACTCCACTTCTAACCCCATCGGTGACCGTATAAGTAGTTTGTAGTCTAATGTTTTGATGGGTAAATTCAACTTCTTTCCAAATGACACAGATATAAAAGAATGAGTAGCTCCTGAGTCAAAGAGTACTCTGGCGGGTATGTCATTTATAGGTACGATACCTGTGATTTATTTTAACTTAGTCTACATGCTCACACAATGTAATACAACTTAAAAGGTTTTAGTCATACTTGTGACCACATCGGGTGATGCGACAGCATCCTCAGATGTAACAGCATAAACTCGTCCCTGATGTAGCTGCTTCCTGGGCTTAGGACACTCCCTTGCCATATGCCCCACTTGATTGCAGTTATAACATTTTGGACCTTCAGTATTTGGCTTTGGCTACTGTTGAGCTACTGGGGTAGCATGGGTGCAGCAGTAAAGCCTTGAGCACAGAAGGGTTTGAATGTCTTGTTATTTCCCCCGTTATAAGCATTTCCAGCTGGCCTTTTTATACCTCTGTTTTGCATGAAATAACTCTCCTTCTGGCTCGATTCTATAACTCGAGCAATTTGCACAACTTCATTATATATTTTCTTCTCCAAACCTAGAACATGCTCTCTGATGCTTCCTCTAAGTCCCGTGACAAACCTACGGGTCTTAGTGTCTTCTTCTTGCATCTTGAGTGGTGCAAAAGAAAAACAGCTCCTCATAATGTTTGTTGATATGCATCTACGGACATCTGTCCCTGATATAAACTCAGGAACTCCTTCTCCATAGAATCTTTGAAGCTTCGGGGAAAGTACTTTTCAAAGAAAGCTTCTTTATATATAGCCCAGGTCAATAGGACGTGCTTGGTTAATAGGTAGGCCCTGGTAGATTTCCACCAATGATGTGCATTACCTTTTAGCATGAAGGTTGACACATAATACCTTCTCTTCTTCTGTAATATTCATCATCAGAAAATTTCTCTCCATCTCGTCGATCCAATGTGCTGGCCATAAAGGATCGAATGGTTTACCGCTAAACTCCTTGGGCTTCATCTTTAAGAATCGCTCACCCAGTCGGGAGTGGTCCATTTGATTTTGAGGGTATGCCCCAAACATAGGTTGTGGATACTGGTAATTAACTTGAACCACTTCAGGACCTAGTACTGGAATCTGTGCAGCTGGTGGTTGAGGTGTTTGAGGTGCTGGGTGGTTACCCACCGGTGCTGCACTTGTTTGTCCAGTCGGCATTGGTGTAACATGTCTTTTCCGGAAACATCATTCCCATTGCTGCTTGCATTTGAGCCTGTGCTTGTTGCATTTGTTGCAGCCGTTGCGCTAGGTTCATAACCACGGTTGCCAGCTCCGGTGGTGGAGGTGGCAAGTTTGTAGGATTTTCCTGACCCTGGTTTACTGGTGGTGCAACCTGCGGATTACCCTATGCATATATATTTTCTTGACTGGCTTCCTCCACGGGTGGTGGTGGTGGAACTGCGTTTCGGCTTTGCCTGGTTACTCTGTGCCCAGCCATATTTTCCCTCTGATAATGGTGATGCCTGAAAATCATTAAAATACGTGAGACAATCATTTATACTTCATGTAGATATGCTAACCGATGTTATTTTCAAATTTTTCAGATCATTCTGTGAAAAATACTATCTTTTCTATGCAGGGTCGATGGTGGGGGTCGATGGGTATCCGACCCTGGGAAATCACCCATTTTCCCGAGAGCCGGGGGTCGATGGGGGGTCGGAGTATGTCCGACCCAGGGTGCGACCCCTGGTTCTCTGTCAGGTTCCCGAGAGCCGAGGGTCGATGCGGGGGTCGATATTGGGTCGATTGTTCTAATCGAATTCTCCGACCCTCGGACCAAAAATCAGATTTTTAAGGTCCGATTCTGAGTTCATTTTCCATTCTTCCTCCTCCATTTCGACTCGTCTCCTTCCTCTGAGTTGCTACAGTGCCAACTCTGCTACATTGGTCATTTGGGTTCCTTGTTTCGACGTCTACACCTTCCCTACAGGTATGTATCTTACATTTACATGTTTTTAGGTTTTTTTTTCTAGGTTTTCACCCGTATATCTCGTTTTCTTCAAATTAAACTTTTTCCAGCCGTAACAATTCGATTTTTATTGGGGAGTTTTGTTGTTGGTGAGTCAATGGACGAAAGCCCTAAAAAATATTTGAGTTTCATCGGTTGGTTATCGCGAAACTCAAAATTTTCACTTTTTGCCCTAATTTGTCAAGATTTTTGAATTTCTCAAGATTTATTCAAATTGTATTCCGTTAGCTAAAATTTCCAACTGTATGAGTATTGCAGGATAGTTTAGAACCTACGTAAGTCTTCCTGCCCACGTGCATGGGTGAAAAGTGAGGCTTTTGGCCAACTTACGTCGTTATAATGTCAAAATTTCAAATTTTTCTACCTTACTTATACATTATTTGTTTTTCTTTCTTATTTGCAGATACTATGGCTCGTACCAAGGTACCCAGAATTCACGATCATCTTCGTTTCCGTTCCAACGATGCCGAGGCACAGTATGCCCACTACGCTCGTAAGAAGGTAAAGGGAGGTCGCAAGGTGAACTTGGCTGAGTTAGCTTTGTTCAATGTGAAGAGAGCATTTAGTGATATG
The DNA here is from genome assembly GCA_028583415.1 of Protea cynaroides. NCBI lineage: Eukaryota > Viridiplantae > Streptophyta > Magnoliopsida > Proteales > Proteaceae > Protea > Protea cynaroides. Next base: position 24,270,011 of record CM053276.1, read on the forward strand.
GGATGGCTCCCTGTCATTACTTATGACGCATGTACCCGTCCGGATTTGGTACGCCAGTTCTACTGTAATCTCCAGGTGGTGGGAGATTACAATGATGTGGAGAGGGGTGATGAGCTGCACATCACGAGCTACGTCAAGGGAGTTGACATCTCATTTGATTATCGACAGCTGGCCGACCTACTGGGCATTTCCTATGCTAGCCCCATGATTTTTTGTGCTCCTGGAGAGCCCCAGTTTTTCTCTCTACAGATGAGGGCTGAGATCGATAGTCAACTCATTCGACCTGATCCCTGGCAGATGAGGGTGTGTTATCTGCGTTCTGATCCACGGATATACTGCAAGATCATTCAGCATAACCTGATACTGCAGAGTGGTCATTACGAGAGGATCTCCCAGCTGACCCAGTATCTCTTATACTGTATATGCACTAGGCAACCCGTTTGCCTTCCATACATCATTATGCGTACCATGATCAGTGCCACGTTGCCCAGTCACACTAGCAACCTTCCTTACGGATGCATGATCACTACCTTGCTTACCTGCCTGGGGGTTGACTTAGTGGATGAGAAGATTCAGGAGAAATCCTTCTCATCGCCTCTAGATTGGGAGGCTATTTGCATGATGGGCATGCGGGATGCCCAGGTTAGTGATGAGGAGAGGAACGCGATGGTGCGCCCTCACACTCACGTAGAGATGGCTGACGCTGAGGCAGCAGCAGCAGCCGCTGGAGTTCATAGGGAGCCTACTGGTGATGATGACCGTCTGTATATGGATGTGGACTCCATACCACCTCCTTCACCTACACATGCTGCTGGAGCTAGTACTTCTTACGCGGCTGGTCCTTCTCATGCGGCTGGTCCTTCACACCCACCTTCTGATATGATGGGAATATTGCATGAGATCAGAGAGGCTCAGTGCAGATCTGATATGAGGATGGGGGAGTTACTAGATGCTCAGCGTGTGAGAGTGGATGAGCTACTAGACGCCCAGTGCATATCAGACATGAGGATGGGAGAGCTCATAGATGCTCAGCGCCGGTCAGATATGCGTATGGAGGAGCTTTTGGGTGCTCAGCGCGTGACTGATCAACGGTTGGCTGGTCTCACAGCTAGTCTTCAGACGACCCAGACTCAGGTAGCCTGGTTGACTAGAGTCTACGCTGAGGATTATGACAGAGACCGTGAGGCACCGCCTCCTCCTTCACCTCCAGCTTCATGATTGTATTTATTTTCTTTCTTTGTACTATAGAGTAACTGTCTGGGTTATGGACTGTACTCTGCTTTAGCTATTTATATACGTTTGTTTCTCTCTCATTGTATTTAAAATTGTTCTCCCTTTAATAGATGCATTATTCTCTTTTCAAGTTTGGTCTCAAACATCACTTGTGCTTATAGTGTGTTAATATTACAGTTTTTTACTTTTATCCTATCTCAGTTCACAATTCGAAGTGAAAGTATGCTAGTTTAGCGGATAAGGCCTGAGATGCTCTGATACCAAGTTGTCACACCCCAATTCCGTACTATTTAGAATGGTGTGATGAACCGCTAGCAAACCAACGGTTCAACCAGGATCTCGAGTAGGCTATATCTGTTTTATCTAAACCTCATACATCCACATTCATAATCAGAGTAAATACACAATAGCGGAAGTTTTATAGTAAAACGAACTGAGAAATCTAGATGTGATAATCATATTTAAATAGCAAATTATTCTGTATCAACAAAGACATAAATAAATATCAATTACATGTCTTTACTAAATCCAAATAATTAAAATAAAATCTAATCGAATACGCATGTGTTGCACTCGCAAGAGGAGTCATGCGTATCTACTTCGTCTTCAACTTCCATCGCCGCCATGTGCCGTACACTGGAGCGTTGACATAATCTTCGACGGTAGTACCTGTGTCATCAACTAAAAATATTCGATGTCGAGAGGGTGAGCACACATCATAGCTCAGTGAGCAAACAAAACAATGCAACAATATATATGCATGCATTCAATTCATATCTTTGGTCTAGTTTAAAGTTTGCAATATGCAATAGAAAGGGTTGGAGGTCAAAGGTTAACGTTTATTGACCCCTCCTCTATACACAGGGTGTGGAAGCCCGCCCAAGGTTAACGTTTATTGTCGTCCTCATCCACCCTACCATGAACATTGTACAACAAAGGTTAACGTTTATTGTTGTACAGTGTCACACCAACACGTAAGTCCCTACTAGCGAGGGCTTACAAACTGGGCTCGCAATTAACCAATCCTAATGCCAAACAGTGTATCCAAGGCCTCACCCCAGCATCCCTCAGAATGCCCGTAGAGATAGAGCTAAGGCCCCCCGGTAGAGTCAGAGACTACAAGGACCGGGACCACCTCCCCTGATACTCTACGACGTAATAGTTCTGCTAAAGTAATGGCAATACGACGATGCTAATGCACAAGACTTGAGTTAGAGATAGAGCTAGAGTGCTGAGGCCCGGCTTATGACACCTCCCCCTGATACTCACTCGCATCAAGCACACCAACCACACACATACATCCACATGCCTATTCCTATCATCATCATCATCATCATCATCATGTATAAACAAGAATTAAATATGCATGAATAGTAAGAATAGAAATATTGGATGACATGTTGAATGCACATAACAATCATACACGCATAAAATCAATCATGGCATTGGACTCAAAAGTAAAACAGTTTATTATTAACCAATTAGTTTAGGTCTTGTTCCCTCACCTTTACTTGATCGTAAGTCCTCTTTCAAGCTTTAAGAATCAACTATATATCGATATTATATCACTAGAAAACCTAACCAAGTCAATAGAATTTAATTAGAATTAATTCAGACTTTAAAAAGTATGCTGCTAACTGGGGGTCGATGCTAGGGTCGGAGGTTTTATCGACCCTGGGTGCGACCACCCCTATTCTGGACTTTCCGAACACTGGGGGTCGATGCTCAGGGTCTGGTAGGGTCGATTGGCCATCGACCCCCCATGCGACCCCCTGTGGATTTTGTCAATTTTTCTTCCTTCAGTCCATTCTTCGTGTTTTGGGTCCTATGGATTGCTCCTACAGTCCATTCCACACATGTTCTATGGCCTAGAACCATGGTTCAATCACCTATATGGCTTTCATGATTTCCCCCATGGTTTTCCATGAAAACCTAACCATGGGTGGATGATTTGGGTTCCTCCTAGATCATTCCCTCTTCTCTATCTATTCTAAGGTCTGTAGAATTACATGGAGTTGGTATCCTTACCTGAGAATTAGGCTTGTTTCTCTGTAGCCTTCTCCTTGATCTTCTTCTCCACTTTTCTTCTCTTCTCTTCTCTTTCTGCTTCTCTTTCTCTCAATCCAATTAGGATTCTAAAATGAGTGAAAGAGGCTTAGGGACGTCCTATTTATAGAGTAGAAACTCCTAAAATAAGTTCCATTGAGAATAGGAAGGAATCCCATTGAAATTAGGAAAGTTTCCTAATTTTTGGTTCGAGCTGTTTTTACCGACTACCGGGGGTCGATAGGGGGGGTCGGAGATCCCGTCGACCCCTGGTCCTTAAAATGTCCGACCCCCCATGTAAAATTGGGGGTCTGACTTTTATACTGGGGGGGGTTCGACCCTCCCATGCATGGTATGCGACCCTCCCCTTATTTTGAGTGTTTTTGGGTCAGTTTAATACCTAGGATCGTGATCTCCTTCACGCACTTGATCTATGTGGTTCGACCATGATGGGTAGACCTGGTTCAAGGTGGTAAGACCGGGTTAGTTTGATACGGGTCTTACATGTAGATTTCAAATTCTTCTTCATTCACACCTACTTGTGCAATATCTTGCTCCTCGTTAGACATGTAAATGATTATGGGCTTTATTTTTTCTACTCTCATTACATTCTCCCTTGGAGATTGTAGGGCATAGCCTTCATGATCATCTATCCCTGCACCTGCTATTGCTTCCTCTGAATACCCTGGGACAAAAATCTCATATTCCTCTTCTGCAACGGCCACCTCACTTCCTGAATATTGAGGGATCAAAGTTTCGTACTCATCTTTATATTCCTCCTCCTTTGCCACAGCTATCTCATTCTCTGAAAGACCAGGAATGAAGATCTCATATTCCTCTTCTTCTGCAACTGCCACTGAATACCCTGGGACAAAAATCTCATACTCCTCTTCTGCAACGGCCACCTCATTTCTTGAATATTGAGGGATCAAAGTTTCATACTCATCTTTATATTCCTCCTCCTTTGTCGCAACTATCTCATTCTCTGAAAGACCGGGAACAAAGATCTCATATTCCTCTTCTTCTGCAACTGCCATTCCTCCCTCTGTTCGCTGTGACATGAAAATTTCATACTCGTCCTCATACTCTTCATCTGATCCGGTCATGTTGACATAACAGTCACTCTCCTGATCGAAGCTTTGTGGTCGTCCTCTAGACAGATGATCTTGACCATTCAGTGGGTTAATGAGGCTCGTTGGATTAAAGTGACTTCCATCAATTTCAATGGCCCCCACTATATGGTGAGGCAATGGGTTGGTTGCCACAGAGGGGCGCTTTGTCCTGACCTCAAATTTCCCAGCATCGAGTAGGTCTTGGATGGCATGCCTCAGACGAGGGCAGTTTTCAACATCATGTCCAGCCTGATTGTGGTATTTACAGAAGAGTGCTGGATTAAACCATCTCGGCTTGTTTTTCGACAAGGGTTTTACTTCGAGAGGTGCCAACAATCCCACTTTGCACAAGTTCTCAAAAGTTGTCGTCCTCGACATGCCAAGGTTAGTGAATTGTCTTGGTTGTTTCTGAGGGTATGGCGGGGCAAAATTTTCTTGTCTTGTGATCACAATTGGGGCTTGGGTAGCTACTGCAACAACACCCTTAGAAACAAGGGTAGGATTGGGATTGAACGGTCTTGGGGAATAGGGCTTCCTGCTGTTACTACCGCCAGCTTCAAATGTACCCTTCTCTTTCTTGTTTGGGAGCTCTTCCCCATGAGCAATAATGTCTTCCACCTGTTGCGCTGTAGCAATGAGAACCTCAAAGGTAAGGATCCCTGACCAAAAATATAATTCTTGTACGTCTTGTGGAGCCCCTTCATCATCATGGCCACCTGTTCTCTCTCTGGGGGACGGTCCCACATTTGTGCAGCCAATGCTCTAAACCTTGTAAGATAGGCAGTAAAGCTCTCACCTGGCATTTGAACCAAAGTTTCCAATTGCCTTCGAGTGGTCTCAATCTCAGTATTGTATGAATACTGCTCGATGAAAGCATTATGAATATCTACCCATGACCGGATTTGGCTAGGCCTTAGGTTCATTAGCTAGCGAAGGGCACTTCCCGTAAGGGAATGTTGGAAGGCTTGACCTAATTGCTCATCAGTAAAGTTCTTGCCCCCTTTTAACAATCTAGTAAATAACCTCAGGTGGGTTCAGGGATCTCTAGTCCCGTCAAACTTCTCATCTTGCCACTTAAACTTTTCCGGAAGTCGAGATTTTGGGAAGAAAAGGAGGCCTTCTGTGTCTACCATCTGATTCTCGAACCCCTTGATACCTTTCAAAGATTGCTCCAGGAGCTCTATTTTGCTCCGTAGTTCCTGAGTCTCTACAGTGGTCTGTGCTACTGCTAGAGGTGGACGCTGCGAGACTTCTCCTCCCCCATTATATGCACCATGAGTTGGTGGAGGAACATGTGGAGGATTGGGGGGAGGAGTCTATATCCTGCTGCCTTGATCTGGCTGTTCAGTTGGCAAAGGCAGTGGCAGATGAGTCTGTATGAAATTAGTCAGATTGATCATCATATCTTCCATTCTGGCTATTCGAGCATCCATGGCCTCTAAGGAATTCTAACCGTTATCTGGATTCATGGTCTTAGAACTTGCCGCTGCTCGGGAAGGTGTAGGGATTGATGGAGGATAGACAACCCTAAAAAGTCTCCTAGAACAGGGGCTTCTAACCCAGGACGGTTTGGCTCTTGAAGATATGGTGACTTAGACGACTTGACTGTAACCGAAAAATCAATAAGTTAGAAGAATGAGAAATTGGATTGGGTTGGAAGAGATAAACAAGCCCATTTATAGGAGACTCAACCAAACAAAGGTTAGTTCACTTGTAGTATGAGTCAAATCAAATATATTTTGGTCGGATTTTCCAAATCAAACGGCATTGTACCTTTGGATAATGGACAACATGCACCTTTACCAAGTTACACTTTTGTCCTAGAATCCAAAGACACAAAACTGGTTTGACCTAGAAAATTTGAACAAAATATGCTGATTTAAAAGATAAATACAAGCGATCAGCAAGCATAAGGTCACCAAGAAGGGACAAAACTATGGACAGTTCTTCTATTACATAATCAGTTCATGATAAATTACTTGGTTTGCTCTCGAGGTTGATACGCCAAACATAGAAGGTACGACATAAGGGTGACGAAAATATACCGAGTGATCATCATAGTTTCGCATACACTCATGTTGTGCCATCTATGAAAGTATATCAACAAGGAGAACGAATCATGTTTCGATTATCACAAATTGGATGTGATAGGCGACATAAGTCTATAGCATTATTCTTTCTTGTACCCCAAGATGACGTCAGTGTAGAGACCTAAGTGTAGGTTCTATGTCAAATGATGCATGATAGGTGGTTATAGGACCGGCAGGCTACCTTGATGGGATGCAAAATATACCTATCACCCGTATAAACGGAATGCAGGTACGGGCATCCTTTTATATACCCGAAGGTACTAGATCAAGGTTGTGGCTTCGTCGGAGGGCTGCCCAAAATATTCATAATGGGTCCGTTCCAACTAACCACGAGGTTTGGTTGATCTCATCCTCACAAATGCAATGCAAGATGCAAAATGGAAATTAACAAACAAGTATTTACAACTGTGATTCCCAGGTAGACACTGAGAGGGGGTGAATCAGTGGCCACTAAAATTCCTTTCCACTATTCAGATATGGCTTGATGCTATGCAAGTGGCTGCCAAGAGCTGATGATCACTTTGTGCTGTGCTGTCTTGAGCTGACTACTTGAGTTTTTCACAGAAAATCTGTCAAACACATTTCGTGCACACACCAACCACACACCCACAGGTATCCATACCAGGGGCTTGGCCTGCCAAGTGTGTACACACAGACCTGCAACACACAGACTTCTAATGCACATACAATATCATCCACATGACACACGATATAACGTGGTTCACCAATCACACACTATGATGGCTACTCCACGGGGCAATACCCTAACCAGGGTTTCGTATATATCCAATACACAACAGAATACTATGGTTGCACCCACAACCCCGATGCTACAACATCACCCGCATTCACAGCCACAACTGCATCCTAGGCACCTACCCAATTCTAGTCAAGCACCCACTTGACAGGCTACACAATATTTATATCAAATATTCATACAAACCCTTCCCATATAGCACTGATACAAGAAATAGGATTTACGTGCGAGTATACCTTCCGGTGTTGCTCACTACTGATGCAAGCCTCTCTGAGCTAGCATTTCGGCCTCTTCTCGGGCTGCATAGCTCATTCTTCACCACAATGACTCCATTGGACACTCACAACAGGTCCACACACTCTCTTCAAGCTTCAACGAAGCTTTCATTGCCTCACATAGGCAGTAGGAGTCTCTCTCTCTCTTGGAGAAGCTTCAATGGAGGGTTTCCTTCAAAATCGCCATTAGAGGCCTTCAACTCGAGCTCAACCGCTGCCAAAGTGTTCTACTCGGAGAGAGAAGCTCGTGGGCTTTTGAATCACCTCGATCGGAGCTCGAACGGCCAAGATATGGCCAAAAGAAGTTCGGCCAGTGAGATTATTCCAAATGGAATCTCCGGCTTTGATTCGGTGCTCCGCGACGCACCATAGCGACGCCGCATCTGACGCAACGTACGTCGTTGTCGTCTTCTGATTGGCGGAAAGGGCATCTAAAGTTTTAGACCGCTGGATCGGTCTCTTAATGGCGGGATCTCTTCTGGATCGTCAGATCGATCAGATCTCGTCAACAAAATTTGGCATCAATACAGACCTTCGGATTGTAATCTTCGGCGCCGCCGTATCACGTCGGCGCCGCTTACACCGTATCTTGGGCTCGGCTCCATGCGACGCTTGAGTTACAGCGTTAAGTTGCCTCCAGCCAATGGAAAGCGTCGCGATGGAATCGAGCGCGATTTCGTGCTACACCATAGCCCGCCTTTTTGAGGATCGCCGATTCGGAATCTTGCTTGCCGTGGCTTGATCCGGAGCCATCAATATCGAATTTTCTCCTTTTTGAAAGGACCAAAATGCCCTTAACAATTTCGAAATGGCCTCTGTAACCGGTGAGTATCACCTCACGAGAAGCCGATTCCAAAGAGGGTCCGAGATTTCTTCTTCATTGCGGCATTTGGTCGAACAATGTGCGAGCATGCCAACCGCCTTGCGTTGGCTTGCGGTGTCGCGGCGGCGCTGGCTTGCTGCGGCGACGCTGGCTTGCGGTCTGCTGCCGAGCAAGCCTTCTGCGGCGACATGCCTTGCGCGTGGCCGGCGCTGGTTGCCGCGCCGCTGCTGCTGCGCACGCACGGCATGGCTTTGCGCTGGGGCGCTTTGTCTTTGTTCTTTGGGCATGCTTGTGTGCATGGCCCCCTTGCCGTGCATGCTTGGCATGGTCTCGCTGGCTTGGACCCGTGGGCATCCGCCTGCTGGCCTGGGCTGGCTGCCATGCTGGCCTGGCCACCCAAAGTGGGACCCACCTGGTCCCCACCCATTCTCTCTCTTCTTTCTCTCTCTTCCATTTTCTCTCTCTTCCATTTTCTCTCTCTTCTTTCTCTACGGCTGGATTTTCTCATCAACTGGGCTTCATTCTCTTCGGCTGCTTCATCAACCCAGTCACCCTGTCTTGACTGCCTAGTCACCCTGCTGTCGAGAGAGTCCTACGGACACTCTCTCTCTTCTTTCTCTCTCGGATAAGAGCTGTCCACTGTCCGACCATGCTTGCCGCTGTCTGCGGACCGGTCGCTATGCCTGTTGAGCTATCCACTCTATCCACTGTACAATCCACTCGATCTGCGCCTTGCTGCTTGACATTCTCTCTCCTCCATGTCATCCCCGCCTAATCGTCTAGAAGTTGCCAACAATGACAACACATACAATACAAAGATGCTTGGCAAGCATCACAACCAGCCAAGGTTCCAACAATCTCCCCCTTTGGAATTGTTGGCAACCTACCTTACATGATATCTCCTCATGATATCAAGTACAACCACAACCTTCTCATCCTTTCTCTCCCCCTTTGACAACAAGTCCCAAAGGGCATCATGTACTAACACAGCCTTTCTCCCAGCCTTGCCTTTTCTCTCCCCTTTTTACAACAAGTCCCAAAAAGCATAGCCTCACCAATATAGACTCCCCCTAGAAATGTTCCCCCTTCATAGGTTCTCTTCCTTCATAGGAACCTTTCTTAGCTCTGCATGGACTCACCTATAGGAGTGCCCACCGCATCTTTCCAATCCTATAAATGAACAATGATGTATTTCAGATACCAACTCCCCTTACATATGTACCATCTCCAAAGTATGAAGAGTCACAACTCTTGACTTGACTTTAGGAGTCACTCAACTGAGTTCATTGAGATGATATTTCTGAAGTCATCTGCCACTTGATCACCACTGACTGTTGCTACTACACTCTGCTCCTGCTCTGCTAGGCCACAAAACTTTCCAAAAAGGATACACTGCCACCAGTACCCTTTCTGACATTAACGTACTTGGCCAAGCCCATAGCTAGTAGACAATCAGTTTTCTGAAAGAACATACAAGTTGCCCTGTGTTCTTTTCCCTTGTGCAACTACTCTCCCTTTTTCAACATTTTTTATAATAAAATCATCTTTTGTGAAGGTTATCTCATTTCCTTGATCACACACTTGACTCACACTCAAGAGATTGTGTTTCAGGCCATTGACTAGTAGAACCTTCTGGGATGTCAGTTGTGCACTGTAGATGTTGACTGTTCCTCTTCCTTTGATCCTTGCACCATCATTGTTTCCAAATCTAACTGAGCCACCTGCTTCAGTGTTCAGACTTGAAAAAATCTCTCTATCCCCTGACATGTGAGTGGAGCACCCACTGTCCAAGATCCATGGTGTAGGTCTACTTTTGGCTTTGGGAGTTGTCTGTACAATTAGGGATTTATTTCCCTTTTTCTTGCTCTTCTTTACCCACACTGCTTTCTCTTTCACTGTGATGGGTTTTCTTGCCTTTTTTATCACGACTCTCTCTTCTCTTTGAGCTGGTCTTCTAGAAGTATCTCTTCTCTTGTTTCTTCTAGGTAGCCTTTGATGTGGAAGGAGTGTCTGACAATTTCTGGCTTTGTGACCATGTCTCTGACACCTGAAGCATTCTGCCTTGTCCTCTGCCAAAGGAGCAAATCTGTTCCTGCTTGTGAACACTGGAGGTCTCTTCTGTCTTCTGCACTCTGCCACTCTATGCCCATATGCATTGCAGCCATAGCAGTACCCTCTGAAGCTCTCTCTTTGCCTGAGATTTCTGTCATGCTTCCTCTGCCTGTTCTGGTTGACTGTACTGGTGCCATCTCTGCCTGTTCTGTTCTCAGCTTGTTTCTCAACATGTGACCTCATCTGTTTTGCTCTGACAAACACAGTGGGGTTCTCAACAGACCCTTTACCTTGAGCCTTTTCTGTCCTCTGCTTCTCATAACCAAGCCCAGACTTGATGTGAGATAACCTCTGGTAGCTAAGAATTTCATCCAGAATATTCTCTTCTTCCATTTGTGAGCGATCGACCTCACCCTCTTGATCTCTTTGCAGTCTTTTCCCTTGAATTTAGGATAGTTCTTGATGGAGCTGATGTTGTTGCTTCCATGTAACTTTTGTTCTCTCTCATGGAGCTTGCAAGCTCAGTTTCTAGTCTGAGAATCTCTTCCTCAAGCCTTTTACATTCGTCTGATTTTGAGTTCAGCTCATTGTTCAGATCAGATGCTATCTTCTTGGATTCTTCTGTAGAGACTTGCAATTGACTGATCAACTCAGTTGCTTCATCATATTGATCATTCAGCTTCTTGTTCTTTATCCTCTCAGTTTTGAGATCTTTAAGAGCTGAAAGCAACTCTCCTTCAAGATCAATCTCTTTTTCAACTTCATCTTTCCTTTTTGATTTCTTCTTCTTCCCTTGAAGCTCATCAAGAAGAACCATGAAGAGGACCTCATCATTATCATCCTGTGTTGATTCATCTGAAGAACATTCATTCTTCCTTGTAAGCAGACTTCTCTTCTTGGGCACATACCTTTTCTTTCCTTTCTGGTCTTGATTCTCTTTGGGTTCTTCATCATCGAGTCATAAAATTTTCCCTTTTCGGCACTTGGGCGCTGAAGTGTCCTAGGCCTCCACAGTTGAAGCATCTCATGGTTGACTTGCCTTTGTACTGTCACTCCTTTTCTTTAGCTTTCTAGTAAGATAAGCTATAAGCTCATCATCCGAGTCATCGAATCATTTGTTGTCTTCGCTCTTGACTTCTCCGTTGGTTCTTTAATTTTCAATTTCTTTACTGACCTCAAAAGCAGCTTCTTTTTTCCACTTGACACTAGGTCTATCATTCTCATCTCATAAGTGGTCGGGATGCCATGTAGCTCATCAATGGTTAGGACCGTCCAAGGTGGTTATTTCTTCAAGTGCAGACACCTTTGCATTATACAGCTTGGGCAGTGTTCTCAATACCTTCTTGACAACATGGACTTCCTTTAGTTCTTCCCCCAGTGCTCTGATTGCATTGGTGACTCCATTCACTCTGTTGAGATAGACTTCAATGGTTTCTCCCTCAGTCATCCTCAGACTCTCAAACTGTGATCTAAGAATTTGTAGTTTTGCCTCTTTGATCTTGCTATCTCCCTCATGTACACTCTTTAGCTTGTCCCAGATCTCTTTGGATGTAGGACAGCTGATAACTTTAGTGAGCTCATTGCTCACAAGTGAAGCCAGAAGGGCTGTGACTGCCTTGGCTTCATTTTCTCTCTTCTTCATCTCCACTATATCAGTGATGTCTTCTGTGGTGTGCTTGTAGCCATTCTTCACTGCTAGCCATACTCCATAGCCTTGAGCTATCAAATATGCTTCCATTCTCACTTTCCACACACTGTATTTGGACCCATCAAATATAGGAATTCTTCCATTCTTGTGGTGGTCTTCACTAGATGCCATTTCTCAGTCTCAACTCACTGTCTGTACCCGAAGCTGTCAGTCTTCTTCCCTTGGGAACTCAGCTCTGATACCAATTGTGATTCTCAGGTAGACACTGAGAGGGGGGGGGTGAATCAGTGGCCACTAAAATTCCTTTCCACTATTCAGATATGGCTTGATGCTATGCAAGTGGCTGCCAAGAGCTGATGATCATTTTGTGCTGTGCTGCCTTGAGCTGACTACTTGAGTTTTTCACAGAAAATCTGTCAAACACATTTCGTGCACACACCAACCACACACCCACAGGTATCCATACCAGGAGCTTGGCCTGCCAAGTGTGTACACCCAGACCTGTAGCACACAAACTTCTAATGCACATACAATATCATCCACATGACATACGATATAACGTGGTTCACCAATCACACACTGTGATGGCTACTCCACGGGACAATACCCTACCAGGGTTTCGTATATACCCAATACACAACAGAATACTATGGTTGCACCCACAACCCCGATGCTACAACATCACCCGCATTCACAGCCACAACTGCATCCCAGGCTCCTACCCAATTCTAGTCAAGCACCCACTTGACAGGCTACACAATATTTATATCGAATATTCATACAAACCCTTCCCATATAGCACTGATACAAGAAATAGGATTTGCGTGCGAGTATACCATGCGGTGTTGCTCACTACTGATGCAAGCCTCTCTGAGCTAGCATTTCGGCCTCTTCTCGGGCTGCATAGCTCATTCTTCACCACAATGACTCCATTGGACACTCACAGTAGGTCCACACACTCTCTTCAAGCTTCAACGAAGCTTTCATTGCCTCACATAGGCAGTAGGAGTCTCTCTCTCTCTTGGAGAAGCTTCAATGGAGGGTTTCCTTCAAAATCGCCATTAGAGGCCTTCAACTCGAGCTCAAACCACTGCCAAAGTGTTCTACTCGGAGAGAGAAGCTCGTGGACTTTTGAATCACCTCGATCGGAGCTCGGACGGCCAAGATATGGCCAAAAGAAGTTCGGCCAGTGAGATTATTCCAAATGGAATCTCCGGCCTTGATTCGGTGCTCCGCGACGCACCATAGCGACGCCGCATCTGACGCAACGTACGTCGTTGTCGTCTTCTGATTGGCGGAAAGGGCATCTAAAGTTTTAGACCGCTGGATCGGTTTCTTAATGGCGGGATCTCTTCTGGATCGTCAGATCGATCAGATCCCGTCAACAAAATTCGGCATCAATATAGACCTTCGGATTGTAATCTTCGGCGCCGCCGTATCATGTGCGCGCTACACTGTATCTTGGGCTCGGCTCCATGCGACGCGAGTCACAGCGTTAAGTTGCCTCCAGCCAATGGAAAGCGTCGCGATGGAATCCGTAGCGATTTCTGCGCTACACCATAGCCCGCCTTTTTGAGGATCGCTGATTCGGAATCTTGCTGCCGTGGCTTGATCCGAGCCATCAATATCGAATTTTCTCCTTTTTGAAAGGACCAAAATGCCATTAACAATTTCGGAAATGGCCTTTGTAACCGGTGAGTATCACCTACAGAGAAGCCGATTCCAGTAGGGTCCGGGATTTCTTCTTCATTGCGGCATTTGGTCGAACAATGTGCGAGCATGCCAACTGCCTTGCGTTGGCTTGCGGTGTGTCTTGTGACGCCGGTTTGTTCGGGGCGCGCGGGCTCTCGCTGCTGCGGCGGTGCTACCGAGCAAGCCTTGCGCGCGACATGCCTTGTCTTGGCGCCGGCTTGCGCTTGCGCGCGCGGCATGTTCTGGCTGCGCCGCACGGCATGGCCTTACGCGTGGGGCTCTTTGTCTTGTTGTTGGGCATGCTTGTGTGCATGGCCCCCTTGCCGTGCATCTTGGCATGGTCCGCTGGCTCGGACCCATGGGCATCCGCCTGCTGGCCTGGGCTGGCTGCCATTCTGGCCTGGCCACCCAAAGTGGGACCCACCTGGTCCCCACCCATTCTCTCTCCTCTTTCTCTCTCTTCCATTTTCTCTCTCTTCCATTTTCTCTCTCTTCTTTCTCTCTCTTCTTTCTCTGCGGCTGGATTTTCTCATCAACTGGGCTTCATTCTCTTCGTCGCTTCATCAACCCGGTCACCTGTGTTGGCCGCCTAGTCACCCCTGCCGTCGGAGAGTCCCTACGAACACTCTCTCTCTTTTTTCTCTCTCGGATAAGAGCTGTCCACTGTCGACCATGCTTGCTGCTGTCTGCGGACTGCGCTATGCTCGCTGAGCTGTCCACTCGGTCCCTTCGTGCAATCCACTCGGTCTGGCGCTGGCTGCGACATTCTCTCTCCTCCATGTCATCCTGCCAACTGTCTAGAGGTTGCCAACAATGACAACACATACAATACAAAGATGCTGGCAGCATCACAACTTGGCCAAGGTTCCAACAACAACCACCTAACATCCAAGTATTTACAACAAACTAAAACAATTATTTACAACATGTTATATACAAGTGTCTACAACAAACTAAACCACAGTTATTTACAAGAAGTTAAGACACAAAAATTTACATCTAAACAACATACAGGTATTTGCAACATGCTACGAGTATTTATAAGAAACACGAAATGTAAACATTTAAGCTAAAATACATGTACTTACAAGAAATTAAAATACAAGAATTTGCATCAAGTAAACCCACAAAATACATCGACCTAAACATACAAGAGTGTAAGGAAAGGACAGGATAAGATTTGGAGTCTGACATGATCTCCCCAGCGGAGTCGCCACTGTGAGGACAATGAATTTTCATTATCCTTCATGAAATCAAAATAGGCTCTCGCCTTGGTTACTTTTATCCATCCATGCCAGTAGACGGTGAAAATATGGAGTCGCCACCTAGATAAGGTCTAGAACCTATAAATGGTTTCTCACTTGGAGAGACACTATGACTCATGCTCAATGGATTGGCTTCTAGTCTTACCAGAAAAGGATAAGTGTCAAGTTACGAGTTGGGAAGGTGTTAGGCACTCAACTCACCTGGTCAATGGACCGGTCTCCTTCTGTCATATCCTTTCCTACATTCTTGAAACTTATGTATGTTCAGGTCGTTCAATTTAGCTTAACTAGACAAATGGGGAACCCTAGACCAAGTTTCTAAGTTGTTCTAACTTAGGGTGCCGCCACATAGATTTGAAAAATAAAATACAAGTCAACAGACAATAAATGGATCAATGAACAAATGAATGGATAAAAAAATAAAATAATCATGAATAAACAAATAATGAATTAAAAGAATGAATAACACAGAAAATACAACAGATAATGGATGACCGAGATCGAGATCAAGCTGCCTACGTATCCCTGTGCGGCGGGAATCATGCCGAACGTAGTTCGTGCGGGGTTGTGGTTGTGTGTGAGGTGCTCCCTTGACAAAGGAAGCATGTGTGACCGTGTGCTAAGGGTGAACTACTCAGAGTTTTCTCCACTTCCCGCTGCCTATGTATCTCTTTAGAGAATCAGGTCAAACGTAGTTTCCAGTAGTTAACGGGCTGCTGGACCCCACATGGTATCACTCAAGAGGTGCTCGGACCTCAACTCCCTGCACTCGGTAAGGGTGAACTAACATCTTGGAAACGACTGGTCCGTAGACCAACTCCCAAACATGGGAGGCAAAATGCCCTCAGGCTACAGACAAAAATTGGATAATGGCTAGGTTGGAGATCAGACATGATCCCAACCATCGCTTGAAAACATGCAAACATGACACCTTTTTTCTATTTTTTTTTTTTTGCATTTTTTTAGATTTTTTTTCTGTTTTTAATGATTCTTCCATTTTTTTTCATAATAACCTAAAATGATAGGGAAATTCTAACATGACCTTAAAATGATAAAAATGCCCTTGATAAGAAATGGGCCAAAATGGGGGTCTTACAAGTGCATATGTGACAGCGTTTACTACGTATTTCATAGTAGGTATTAGAGTAACAATACGGTTATAGATTTACTATGTAATAGACTATATATATATATATATATATATATATATATATATAGAGAGAGAGAGAGAGAGAGAGAGAGAGAGAGAGAGAGAGCTTGCAATCCATGAAACATATACAAAATCATCATCTAATTATCCATGTCCATTTGAATTTTATATTTTAAATTTCGTAATTTCAAACTCTTGTGATTTATCTCCATAAATCACTCCACAGATTTATCTCCACAAATTTCTCTCGATAAATCACTCCACAAATTTATCTCCTTAAATCACTCTACAAATTTATCTGTGATCATTCAATAGAAATATCTCCTTAAATAATTTCATAAATATACATTTCAACATTCCAAAACAAAATCTTCACGCAAAGCATGGAGAGAAATTCTCTATTCTAAATTCTTACGACTGGTGAGACCGTTCGAATGTGTTTTGTTTTTCTTTTTTACTTTTATTTTTATTTTTACTTTTTAAATGTTTATTACATTAAATGCTTATTATTCATGTATAATTACGTTTCTATATATAAAATACAAATTTTTACAAATTTATGCAATAGTTCGTAAAAAGTTGTTTTATTCAGGCTGTTATGGGTGGAAATTGTCCCGCCAATCTGCAATGAGGATGACAAACGATCACAGAGATGGAGACAGAAGTGTTTGGGTGACTTAGCACTGGGTATACTGCGATGCCTAAATCAAATTCCTTACACAAGCAGACAATAATTGTGAGAGGCGAACTCCAGTTTAAAGATGGGGACCGTAGAGAGAATTTGTGCGTAAAAAGAAAGTAATTAGATAGATCTTTACCTTAAGGGGGACTCCTTGTATATATAGGGCGAGGCATGAAGTGTTGAAGTCCCAGTCCAACACTGAGTCTATAAGATGGAGCGCCAGGCTCAAGCTATGATGTACCCGAGTCTTAGAAATATCCTGGACACGATTGATCGAGTCTCAAGCTGACAAGTATCACTTGGTGGAAAAGTCCCACTGCCTGCATGTAAGACCTGCACTCTACTAACCGGTCTAACCGTGTCATGCTAGGTCTTCCCATCATTGATGGATTGAGTGGACCAATCGTGTGAAGAAAGACCACGAGACCAGGTAAATGAATCAACTCAAAAACACTTAAAACTAAGTGTATGGTATACTACCTGGGTAGGTATGGTCGACCATAAGATGAAAATTAAATACCATTGATAATTAAACATACGGTCAATGTTTTTAAGTGTATGGTCGACAGATTTTACGACCGTACGTCCTACCATACGACCCCAAATCAGACTTCGAGTTTGGAAACTTTTCAAATAAAAGAGGGATCTCTTTTCTATTGTTGGAAAACTCTATATGGAAAGTTTCTCCTCTAGGGTTTGGAATATTATCAAACCCTAGAGGAAGAGAAGGGAGAGAAGGAGAAGGAGAGAAAACTAAGAAGAAGGTTTTGCAGAGAAGATTTGGTTTTCTATTATAGACCAATGTATGAAACTTACCTCTGAAGATGTAAATCCTATTGAGTAAGGTTTCTATTGTAGATTGGAGATGTTAAACCGTTATGCTCTATGTAATCCTTTGAGTAAATCTCAAGGATAACTATGAGGGATGGATTTAGGGATAATAGTTAATGAGAAACTGTAAATAATGGTCATAGGATAACCTTATGATGAACCCAAGTGAAGAGCCGAGCAATTGACTCAGGAGAAACTCAGATTGAAAGTAAATTTTGACCAAAAATCATATGGTTACAGCTACGGTCGACCATAGGATGACCAAAGAGTCGACCACAGCCATTCGGAAAGAGTTCAGGAAATGTATGGTTGCAACCGTAGGGGTCGACCGTACGTGGTATGGTCGACACAGCATGAAACCATAGGACCAATCAGTCATCTATTAATGATCTGTTTTGATTTTTGATTACTGTAACATATTACACATGAATCCTAACATAAATTCATATAATTTTTAGGTTACTAAATTAGTTCAAAGGGAATTTCAAGGCTTGGGAGGAGATCGAATATTGTTAAAAGGTGAGGGAACAGGACCTAAACTAATTGGATAATAACAACCTGTTTTATTTTATTGAGTCCAATGCCATGATAAATTCTATGCTTGTATGTTTGTAATGTACATCTCACATGTCATCCAATATTACTGTTATATTCTGCTCATGCATATTTATTTTTGTCTATTTATAATATAATGACGGTGATGCTAGGAATAGGCATGTGATAGTGTGTGTGTGGTCAGTGTGTTGGATGCTAGTGGAGCATCAGGGAGAGGACGTGGCATTGTGGTCAGTCTGGTCACTAGACTATAGCTCTATCTCTACTCAAGTATTACCCACTGACATCGTCATATCGCCACTACTTTAGCACAATTATTACGTCATAGGGCATCAAGGGAGGTGGTCTTAGACTGTGTGGTCTTTGACTTTGTCGGGGGACCTTAGCTCTATTTCTATGGACGTATTGAGGGACGCTGGGGTGAGGCCTTGGATACATTGGATGGCATTAAGATTGATTAGTTGCGAGCCCAGTTTGCAAGCTCTCACCAATAAGGGCTTACGTGTTGGTATGGGTAGAGCATCAGGGGAAGTGTTGGCGGTGTGTGATCCGACACTTTAGCTTTATCTCTATTTCATGATGGGTGCATGTGGGATGACAATGGTGTTTGATTCATTGGACAGATTTACGGTGGTCGCCAATCCTTTCTATTGCATATTGCAAACTTAAAAACCAGACCAAAGATATGAATTGAATGCATGCATATGTTTGCGCATTATTTTGTTTGCTCATTGAGCAGTGATGTGTGCTCACCCTTTCGACGTCGATTATTTTTTTAGTTGATGATGCAAGTCCTACTGTAGAAGATTTCGTGAATGCACCGTCGGATAGACACATGGCGGCTATGGACGTAGAAAATGTGGAAGATGCGCATGATCCTTCATGTGAGTACAACCAATGTGTTTTCAAGTAGTTTAGTTATGTTTAAGTACTGGAACTTGTAATGGATTATTTACTTTATGTCTTGAGTTATTTGGAGATAACTGGATTAAATATTTATTTTATCACTGTTAGACCTAGTTCATTGTTTATAAAGATTTTCACTTGTTAATTTATTATCTCTGATTATTACCGTGGAAAGTGTTTGGTTTGATATGGTGGCTACGGCTTATACGAGATCCTGATTGAACCGTTGGTTTATGGACGGTTCATCACACCACTGGTTAGTCCAGAATTAGGGTATGACACTACGAATGCATCTAGAGCATGGACAATGCATCCCTTGGGGACGGACTCTCATGCTGTGATGGAGTTGATTTCTAATACGTCTATATGGCAAATAATCCATGATCACGACTTCTGTTAGTAGATAAGGACTAGGAATCTAGCCATCGTATCTTAGGAATGCATATTCTTCGAGGACTCTCGGCTACCAGAGGGATCGACTGAGTGCATCCCCCAACCGAATGTATTTGCCGAGTGTAACATCAACAGTCCAAGTCAGCTTTGACTATGTAATGAGCCACGTGTCATATATTTATTGGGGGGGGTGAATTTTCCCCTAACACAGCCCAATAATACAGTTCGTGTAATATTCACGTATAATGTGCGAACTTACTAACTATGGTCCAGACTAAGGTTTTCAATTGGGAAAATTTCATCCAATAATGCATGTTGAGTGACTCTTGAAGACTTTGTCAATGAGTATTTTCCATTAATTTGATGGATTAGATTTTGACTTTAATTTATTACTTAGATTTTGGCTATGAATTTGCATCATACATCTAGATTTTGGCTATGCATGTGCATCATACATCCGATATAATGGAGTTGTTACAAAATGGCAAATTTAATATTAGTGGTTAGGTAAGGCAAGGATAATGGTGAAAAATGTTCTAATTCTTAGGTTTTGCCTTTTTTTATTATTATTATTTTATTATTTTTTTATTATTATAGAATTCCTAGGGTTTAGAGACAAGGAAAACATCTATTTGGTTAGGTCATCGTGACAAAGGTTCTAATATTCTTAGGGCTTGTTTCTTTTTTATAAAAATATTCCGAGGGATTAGAGACAAGAAAATCATCTATTCTTTATTTTATCAATCTTATTATGAAAAGGCTCAAATTCAAACATTTTAAACAAAAGTAGGACAACCTCCCCACTCCCAAGCAATTCTTGTTCCAACCCTCAATCCTCAACCCTCTTTCTTTGGGTTCATCGATATCGAATCAATTAAATGCATTTTTAATACTTGTTTGGGATTAAGGAATTAGAGATCGATACATGATAGATTCATATCAATTTTGGCAGAAATCAATATTTATTCGTGATACTGATATTTTATTCATTTTTAGAGCTAAGGTTTTCTATCAGACTATGTAGTATCAGCATTGGCATAAGATCCAATTGAAAGGCAAACACTAGTATCCAAGAAGAGTGAGAGATTCATTTCACAATCTATGTGAGAAGGCATAAGGGAAACTATTGACAGAGAACTTTTCTGCTAATTTTTATTATTTTTTTAATCTTATCAATCACTTGTCCCTATACTATATTGGCCTAACGCCGATATATATATCTGTATCGGATCCGTTTTGGCATGGTCGATACCTGATGCATTACTAATTATTAAAAGCTTAACCGTTACAATGCTTCTCACTAAGCAGCAAGGGCTCAATTTAATAAAGGGTTTTCCTTATTGACACAATGATTGTTGGCGTCGATCATCGATGTCCATCGGATCATATAAAAATCGAAAACTCTTATTTTCTTAAATACCAAAATAACTTTTTGTATATTGAGATTTTCCATGATAACCCAATGACATTACTTCAATCAACCATTGTCACCCCCCACTGTCACATAAAAAAACTCTTAACAACAGTTCCTTTTTTGGTAAGACCAAACAACAGTTAACCACAATTAAAAGTCGTCTCACCCACCTAAAACCCACCAGCTCTTTTAGAGACACTGAGACAGTAAAAAGTATTAAACACTTTTACCAAAAGTAAAAAATAAAATACTAAACCCTGTTTATGTCCTCAGAAGAAAATCAAACCAATCCATGCCTTCTTTCTCCCAATCTCTTTAAGCTGCTCCTGTTTTTCTCTTCAATTCTCCGATGGACGGTACTTCCAACCCTAATCCAAACTGGAAAATTTCCTTAGGGAATCAATTCAAGCAATTTGCAAAAATGAGATCTGCAACTCAATTACCTATTCAAGTCAAGTTCCTCATTTTTGGTTTCTTCCTTGCTTTCCTCCTCTTGATGTTCAGGGCAAGCTTCTTATCTTTCCAAAACTACCCATCATATCCAATTGCAGAAACCAAATCAGTAGCAACATTTGACAAGATCCCTTCACCATTAATCCAAGCTCTGATCCACTACTCAACCTCAAACGTCACCCCACAGCAGACATTCAAAGAGATATCAGTCTCAGCTAGAATCTTAGACCAGAAGTCCCCCTGTAACTTCCTAGTCTTTGGGCTTGGCCATGACAGCCTCCTGTGGAGCTCATTGAATTACGGTGGCCGAACGGTTTTTCTTGACGAAGATGAATCATGGATCAAGCTAATCAAGCAGAAGTTTCCAAATTTAGAAGCCTATCATGTTGTGTATGATACCAAAGTGAGAGATTCGGAAAACCTATTCAAGATTGGTAAGGAAAAGGAGTGTACAGTTGTGACTGATGCAGAAAATTCTAAGTGTCAGCTCATGTTGAAGGCATTGCCACAAGAGGTTTATGAGGTAGAGTGGGATGTGATAATGGTGGATGCACCGACGGGCTATCGTGACGATGCACCAGGGAGGATGGGAGCTATCTATACTGCTGGAATGTTGGCTAGGAATAGAAAGGAAGGAGAGACTGATGTTTTTGTGCATGATGTGAACAGAGAGGTTGAGGATAAGTTCTCCATGACCTTTTTGTGTAAAGGATACATGAAGGAGCAAGAAGGTCTTATTAGGCACTTCACAATTCCAAGTCATATAGCCAGTCCTGGTAGGCCTTTTTGCCCTTCTTCTATCTAGAGAAGTAGTGATATAGAAAGGGTTGATTTATTTTCTTATGTTGCTACCATGGTCACTCTCATTCGGCAATTGTATCGATCAACTTGCGATCCAATGTGGATTGTATCATTCAAGTTGATTTTCTAAGGGAATGCAGAATGAAGTTTGTATCTTGTGTTTATGTGATCTTTGTTCCAAGGCTTTTGAGGCTATGGTTTGGTAACATAGAGATAAGTATGCATTTACAATTTGAATTCTTCTGTTCTCCCTGTTTCCTTAAGTCTTTTTTAATTGAAATTAATGTGTGTTTATCATCTCATCTTTCAATGTGAAATCAAAATTATTTTACCCAATGTAATTGCAAGAAATTATGTTAGTCAGCAGACAATGACACAGAAAGGGGTAAAATTTTTCTTTCGGCGGGGTTCCTTTAATCTATGAATTGTATTAATTGAGTTGCAACTATGCAGAAATTGCTTCCAATATGGTTTCTTTGGAATGAAGCATGATTCTAATTTGTTCTTTCGTATTCATAATATTCAAGCAAATGTAGGTGTGACATATTGCATCTTAATTTATGTGATCTGGGTTTTAAGGTCTTTTGTTGGTAGGATGGAAGTAGGCATGTCTTTAGATCTGATGATTCCTCTGTTTCTTTACCATTTTAATTGAACAAAATGGGACTCCATCTCATTACAAAACAGATGAGGGTGATAACCTTGAATCAGTGGTATTTTCCCCATCGAAAATCAGTTTTCTACTACAATAAAAATGCATGTTAAAGAATACTGCTGCTGTAAAGAGTAAAGATAATGACCATCAATAGTTCTTATAAGGATTGTTGTAAGCTGTTGTGTTCTTAGATTCTTGTAATCTAACCAACGCCTAGAAGTGCTTTTTCAATCCTGTCAGTTATTTGCTATGATGTTAGAGTTATATCCTCAAATGAGGAAGAAGAGTTCTTTTCTTATGTATTATATTGCCCATAAAATGTGGGCTTGTAAGCATTCAGAGACTTCATTGATTTGTTGGCTTAAGATCATCCACAGCAAGGGCACTTCAAATCCATAGATTTGTATATCTAATTATATATTAATGCTACAATATCAACTCCTACTCCATCTCTCCCACTTAAAAATGCTGAGTTTGATACCTGCAGAACTCACAACCAGAAACATTTAACTATGGAAATCTGTAGTCAATATTTAATACCATATCTTTAGAAGTCATACTTGTCAGATCTCCCAGGGACGGTACATATTCTTATCCAAGACCCCTTTGAGATAATTTGTAGATGTGCTTCAACGTTGTCCACCTACAATGAGGATTGCACGAGAGATAAGGCATCAGACCAGACAGTCCAACTGCGACCATCAACCTTTTGTTGATGAACGGCAACCTCCTTGGACTCACACCAAACACAAAGGTTGGCAGTGCAGTGGTGGCTGCCAACTATATATAAATGCTCAAAATATTGAGGAAAGATTCCAAGTCTGATTATAAGGCCAAGCAATCACGAATGTGATTGCCAAACACAGTGCATTTGATGATATCTACATTTCTTCACATTCTTCTCAACAAGGTGAAAGATGTCACTAGGAATAAACACCTCATTTACAGAAGGGGAGGAAAGACCTCGTTTAAAATTTGCCCAAGGCAGCCCAGTTATCATTCTCTCCAGGAACAGTCCACCAGATTCCATCCACAGGGCATAACATACACCATGGCCAAGGACTACTTCCTTCGATACAATTCAAAGCATGAGTGAAGTCTAAACACAGTGATCATGAAAATCTCATCACTGCCTTATGCACAAATCAAATAAACCTTTATGGCTAATGGACAATGGCATGCTCATGCCTGACAACTGCTGCAATGGCAAAGAGAGGGGATCCAGAGAGTTTCTTAAGAACATACATACATAGCCAACTTTTCATCAGGGGAAAACCCAACACAATCCTGATGCTTTATCACTTAAAACAGCTAAAGGAACTACTAGCATTATCATACGTGACATTTCAAATGTCCCTCCTAAGATCAAAGCATGAGAAATTAGTCACTGTTCTATCAACTTCTAAGGAGTGATGAGCTGCACAAATGCCGTAGTCCTCTGACCATGAGATTGCTATTCCAAGGTATTACGTATCAGTCTTTGGGATGAAATCAGTCTGAATTGGAGATGGTTTTGCATATCTATCTAGATAAGTACGTACCAATACAAGTAGTCCTGTCCATCATATCCAATGCTGATTCTCTTGAAACTGGCATTTAAAAGGAATCCATTGAAAAAGACTGAAATTGTGGTGGAAGCAAATTCTTGGCACATTGGTGGAAGAGATGGTGAACACAGACTTTCATTCAGTTCAAGTGAGAGCTCCCTAGTCCCCATCTTCCCTCTTCTCTGTCAGTTTGGTTGATATTTACAGGATCTTGCACTCTTGCCATCTTAAAGTCTTTATTCTTTTGGGTCACAATAGGTGGCCCAGCTACAAGGCTGATTGATCCATGAAATCCACTTCAGCATATTCTGATGACCAAATACCCTTATTGACTAGCAAAAATACCAAATATCGAGTATGAATGATTCATTGTACACTTCCTCAAGCTCGTGAAGCGTTTTCTGCTTCAACACATGCCATGCGGTGGTAGATGGGTTGATTCATGTGACACAGGATTCAGCACCAAAGCATTGGTGCAGACCCTCCCACCTCTCAGATGGATGTTTTTCGGGTTTTCTTGAAAGAATTCGCAACAGAATTACCCAAGAAGATAATATCGCTTATTGGCTTCATCATTTGCTCAGGAAATTTTTCATATAATACAACAACTTAAACCCAAATTCTGCTCCAGGTCCTGATGGATTTCTATGTTTTTTTTTTTATAGAACTTGTTGGCCTTCCATTGGTTTAGAGGTACTTGTTGTGGTGAAGTGATTTTTCCAAACAAAATTTTTTGGGGTACTTAGATCATATATTAAGAAAAAAATGATAATGTTTTGCGTTTCAACTCCTACTCTATCCATTTTTCTTAATGGATCTGTGTCCAAGCATCTCTCTTTCCTGCAGCATAAGTCAAGGTGACCCAGTATCCCCATTCATCTTCATTTTGTGCATAAAGGTATTGTCCACCAACATCAATTTGGTTACATTGAATAAAAGATCCCATGGTTTGAAGATTGGTCAAATTGTGATCTTTATCCCATTTGAATTTTGTTGATGCTATCACTTTATTTGGATCTTCAAATCCTCAAGAAGAGAACTCATTGAATTCCATTCTGCAATGATATTGTTTTGCATCAGGTTAACAGATAATTTGTCCAAATCTATACCTTTCTACAGTTCATCGGTATCTTTTGCCACAGAGAATTAGCTGAAAAACCTGTTTCAAATTCTGTAAAATCTTTCTGATTTTATTATTATGGGCAACATTATCTTACTTGCCTATTATGACTGGTGGGAATCCAATCAATGTTTGATTGATTATCTCTTTCAAATTATAAATCAAATTTATTCCATTATGGGATTGGAATAGATTTGAAATTCAAATCATTATAAATATGAATGCGTGAAAACAAAAAGGACCCATACCTAAGGGAGAGGAGACTGTAGAAGATCTCTGTTGGGAATCAGGCAAAAGACAAGGGCGAAAATCAATCTTCTACTAAGAGGTATGTCCCATCTATTTTATTGATTATGTTGTTACTCAAATGTATTTTATTTTCCATATGAGATTCATTGAAATGAGTTTTATAAGGATGAACGAAAATCCTACAGTGGTATCAGAGCCATCCCACATGGATTTAAGATCATTGAGTATTGAAACATGAAGAAAATTCTTTTTAGTTCCCATTTTAATTTTTGGTGAAAAGAAGAGATTTAAATAATCTGATAATTTTTCGACCGTCAAAATTACAAGAAAAATATATCAATGTGTAGATCTCCGTGAGACGGTCATGGCGATATAAAAATTGCCGTCACCAGCTGCCGGACGCGCAGTCACGTGCCGGAGAAAGAAGCGAGTGAGATCCACTCGCTGGATTAAAAAAAAAAAAAAAGGGGCAGGCGTCGTAGTTGACCCGAGACCGACCCGGCGTCAGAACCTTTACCCAGGTAACCGGGGTCGGTTAAACCCGATCTGAATCAAAACGACCTGGTTCAGTCAAGTCGGGTCAACCCAGACCTGAATAAGGTGGAAACAAGGCAGCCCGACCCGGATTATGATCCGACCCGGGTGGACCCGGTCCTATTTCGGACCGGAGTTGGAGAAAACCGGACCAAACCCAGACCGGTTTTATTGTGACCAAGCCGGCTCAAACTGAACCAAACTGACCCAGACAGGATTTTCTTATAAGGGCCTGTTTGGTTTCTGTTTTTTAACAAAATGACATTAAACAGTGATTCTGGGAGTTAGGACCTCTGGGTTGTTTGGTTGGACTCCATTTTTAATGCTCTTCAATCTGATATATATTTTGGTACATTTTGATGCATTGAAAAATATATTATTATGGAAAAATACCCTATGAGAACTCGATTTGTAATGTTTTTGTTGATTTTTCTTAAAGTTATTGTACAAAATTGATTGATTGAGCTATTGTGCATGTTTATATGGATGTTTAGACCTGTTTAGTTGTGTAAATAAAACATTCATGATGTCCCACATGAGCTGTAAGTTGGGATTTGTTTATATCATGGTGGAACTTGGTGTGACCACCAAAGTGGCAACCTGTTTCATTATGATGTGTTCAAATTCAAGGGTCTGTGTTTGTAAATGCTTCAGTTTGATAATGTTCACCCAAAGGTGACATTGTCCAAGTTTATTCAAATTATGATTTATAGCTGTTGTGTAAGGATTATGGTGTGACCACCAAAGTGACAACCTTGGTTCTATCATAATATGCTCAAATCTAGCATTTATTCATTTACAAACTACAGTAAAGGGTATAGTGTTCACCCAAAGGTGACGTTGTCTAAGATTATAAAGAACGGCACTGTCCACCCAAAGGTGGCGTTGTCAAAGATTACAAGGAACTCATGCACATGGTTGAAAGATTGTGGCTTTAGGGGTCTTCATCCACCGAAAGGTGGTGAGATTTTTGAAAATCATTATCTCTTCGCAGTTATGGCACAGATATTGAGAGGACCAGTGCATGCTCATCCCAAAGGATAAATGTGTAGTGCGGTTGACTCTTAAGAAAAGAAATTACTTATTAAAGTTAATCGGCTGAGGGTTTTTCATTCACCCAAAGGTGATGAAATTTTCTGAAGCCATCATTCTTTGGCGGTTTTGCCTGGATATCTAAGAGGACCAGTGCATGCTTATCCCAAAGGATAAGTGTGTAGTGCGGTTGACTCTTAGGAAGGGGAAATAATGACCTCAATTTTGTTGTAGTTTAATGATTTATTTATTTCCTTGATATACATATCAGTGTTGGATATATTAATTGTACACATGTTTTAAATGTAAACTCATATAGTAAATTTTATCTTAGGATGTCGATACCTGCAAAATGTTTTAGCCTCTCTACCTGTGTTGATTGGTTCGAATTACCAAAAATGGTATGAGGCAGTAGAAACCCAACTCAGCATGTCGGATATGGACTTAGCTCTCAGAGAGGAAAAACCTGCTCCTATCACTCGTAAGAGCTCTCCTGCTCAGATTCTAAAAATGGAGATGTGGGAAGCTTCTAATCGAAAATCCCTAATCCTGATGGAAAATTTCGTTTTCTGAATCTCTTCGTGGTAGTATCCAGATGAAAGATACTGCCAAAGAATATATGAAAGAGATACAGATGAAACTTAATGTGACAAATAAAAGTCTCAAAATTAATCTGTTGGCAGCCTTAACTGGAGCAAGGTCTGATGCAAATGGCAGTATTCGAGAACACATACTCGAATTGGTTAAAAAAAAAAAAAGGGAATGGAAAACCCTATGATAATACATATACCTTAAAAGGAAATGATGACAAGAAAGACTTGAATGACATAGAGTTGCCGAAAGAAGGAATAGGACTCTAAAAGATATGATGAGAAGTATGATAAGTAACACCAATTCTCCTTTACATAACACCAATCTTCTAGATTTCCTGTGGGGGAAGCTCTGAAAATTCTCCCTTACATACTCAATAGGGTGCCAAGTAAATCTGTTCCCAAAACACCTTTTGAGCTATGGACTGGTAGAAAATCGAGCTTGAATCATCTACATGTTTGGGGATGCAGAGCAGAAGCCAGAATAATCCTTATGAAAAAGTTATGGATCCAAGGACAATCAGTTGCCATTTTGTTGGCTATCCTACTAGATCCAAGGGATTTAGATTTTACTGTCCCAGTTCTACCAATCGAATAGTTGAGACTGCTCATGCCAAGTTCATTGAAGACTCCTATGAATTAGTAGAACCAAGAAGCTTGGAATTTGATGAAGTCCTTGTATTTCCTAATTCAGTGATTCCCAACACTATTGTGCCTACTGTTATGCATCCCTTGGACCCACAAATGGCAGAGCACGGGGACTGAGGTACCTGATCCACCTACGGCACCAGTGTTGACTGTAGAACCTGAAGAGATGGTCAGGAGATCTACTAGACAATGCAAGAGTGTCATTCTTCTGACTACATTCTATACTTGACTGAAGGAGAATTTGACATTGGTCAAGCAATAGATCCCTCTAGTTTTGAGGATGCCATGAATAACTCTAATGCACCAAAATGGTTGGAAGCTATGAAAGATGAATTGTCATCCATGGCTATCAACGGTGTTTGGACGCTTGTAGATTTACCTAATTGTTGTAAACCCATATGCTCCAAATAGATTTTCAAGACTAAGTATGACTCCAGGACAAGAATTGAGCACTACAAGGCCAGACTAGTAGCTAAGGGATTCACACAGAGGGAGGGATTTCTTCAGAGTTATTATGGCGTTTGTGGCTCATTATGATCTAGAATTACATCAGATTGATGTCAAAACAGCCTTTTTGAATGGAGACTTGATTGAGGAAGTTTACATGCGCCAACCAGAAGGTTTTGAGGTACAAGGCAAGGAAGGAATGGTTTGTAAGCTCAACAAATCCATTTATGGTCTCAAACAAGCTTCTAGACAATGGTATCTAAAGTTCCACCAGATTATATCCTCTTTTGGTTTTTGTTGAGAGTGCTATTGATCAATGCATTTATCACAAAATCAGTGGGAGCAAGTTCATTTTTCTGGTGTTGTGTGTAGATGACATTTTGCTTGCCAGTAGTGATTTGGGTTTGCTTGCAAAGACCAAGCATTTTCTGTCAGAGAACTTTGAAATGAAAGATATGGGTGAAGGTTCTTTTGTCCTGGGTATTGAAATCAGTCGTGACAGAAGGCGTAGACTATTGGGATTATCTCAAAGGGCATATATTGATCGTATACTCAAGAGATTCAATATATCAAACTGTTCAGCTGGTGAGGCACCCATCAGCAAAGGAGACAAGTTAAACAAGACTCGGTGCCTTAGGAATGAGATTGAAGGAAAATCTATGACTGATAAGACTTACGCATCTGCAGTAGGGAGCCTTATGTATGCACAGGTCTGCACTCGCCCTGATATCGCTTTTGCAGTGAGTGTTTTGGGATATTTTCAGTCAAATGCAGGTTTGACTCACTGGACAGCTGTGAAGAAAGTCTTGTGATATTTACAGAGGACAAAAGATTATATGCTTACCTATGGTAGTAATGATACCCTTGAGATTGTGGGTTATTCTGATGCAGATTACAGCAGATGCCCTGATGACAGGAAATCTACTTCAAGATACATCTTTATGATGGCTGAAGGAGCTATTTCCTGGAAGAGTGTGAAGCAAACAATTTTAGCATCTTCTACTATGGAGGCAGAGGTTATGGCATTGTTTGAAGCCACAAAGCAGGCAATCTGGCTGAGAAATTTCATTTCTGGTCTGAAGACTATGGAAATCATCTCCAGACCATTATTAGTGTATTGTGATAATCAGTCAGCTATATCTTTCTCTAAAAATAATCAGAGGACTGGTGCTTCAAAGCACATTGATATCAAGTATCTGTTAATAAAGGAAAAAGTTGATGATAATCACATCATTGTAGAAAAGATCTCGATGGTAGATATGGTTGCTGATCCATTGACAAAAGCTCTACCAGTGGGAATCTTCAAGGATCATGTTTCTTGCATGGGTATAATCGAATCTTTTGATCTAATTTTGTAAAAATCATATATTTACATTGATATTTGATTGTATTGTTTTATCTGTGGTTTTTATGGACATAGTGATTAATATAGTTGTTTCTTTTCATGATTTAACATTTGCACTCTTGCTAGTCTGAATGAAAGTTTTATTTAACTTGTCAGAAAACAAAAGGCAGAATTAAGCTAGAACTCAAAAGGCAGTATTAAGTCAAGTCTCAGAAGGCAGTATTAAGCCAGAACCCAAAAGACAGTATTAAGCCAAGTCTCAAAAGGCAGTATTAAGCCAGAACACAAAAGATAGTATTAAGCTAGGACCAAAAGACAGTATTAAGCCAGAACCCAAAATGCAGTATTAAGTCAAGTCTCAGAAGATAGTATTAAGCCAGGACCCAAAAGGCAGTATTAAGCCAAGTCTCAAAAGGCGGTATTAAGCCAGAACACAAAAGACAGTATTAAGCCAGGACCCAAAAGGTAGTGTTAAGTCAAGTCTCAGAAGGCGGTATTAAGCCAAAAACATAAAGGCGGTATTAAGCCAAGTTTCAAAGGCGGTAAGCCAAGGTCAAATATAAACAAGAAAACTTATGTTCGTAATAACAGAAAGTTGTATGCCGTATAATTGAGGTGTATCTTCTGCTGTTGTTCAACATTAGTTTTCTTGTTGGAAGAAAGGAGGTTTGAGATAATTCGATTTTTAATTAATGGTTTCTATGGCCACACTAATTTTTAACAGTCTTGTGGAATAATATAGCCTAAGTGGGAGATTGTAAATCTTTCTGATTTTATTATTATGGGAAACATTATCTTACTTGCCTATTATGACTAGTGGAAATCCAATCAAGGTTTGATTGATTATCCCTTTTTCAATTATAAATCAAATCCATTACATTATGAGATTGGAATAGATTTGAAATCCAAATCATTATAAATATGAAGTAGGGTCCCTATAGTCTCTCTCTGCGTGAAAACAAAAAGGACCATACCTAAGGGAGAGGAGACTGTAGAAGATCTCTGTTGAGAATTAGACAAAAGACAAGGGCGAAAATCAATCTTCTACTAAGAGGTATGTCCCATCTATTTTATTGATTATATTGTTACTCAAATATATTTTATTTTTCATATGGGATTCATTGAAATGAGTTTTATAAGGATGAATGAAAATCCTACAAATTCAACCCTTCACAAAGAAGTTTTCTACTTGGGCTTCCTTCTTTTTTCATCAAGAGTTACAAAAGAAGGTTATGAAAAGCTCACAATGAGAATTCAATCTTGCTTCTCCGGTTGAAAAGGCTGACTCCTGACGCAAGCTGGTAGGTACTCACTCTTATCAGTGAATTGTACCTCTTTTATATTTTTATATGGTTTGATATTTGTCAGTGAGTATTACACCAAAAAAAAAATGTCAGTGAGTTATACTTCTTTTATATGGTTTGATATATGCTATTGATTTTTGGGTTGGGGTTTTCTTGAGGGAGCAGTTTTCAAAAGTGGAAATTTTTGGGTGATTGTATAAAGAGAAAGGGTATAATAGAAACTTCAAATGCGATGGGTGTGAAGCTTTGCAACTTTTTTAGGATGAGATGTTCGAGACCATAGTTAGTAAAGTAACGTTTTTACATGAATTATACACGTCCCAAATTTTTTTACCCTATTTTTTATATTGAAACATGTTAAAACACATTTTAAACGCCTATGGCCGTATTAAACATAAAAAAACTAATATTTCAATGTTTTCCTAAATCCTTGAAACCCCATTACCGAATGAACCCTTCTGGCTTTGATATGTGTTTTATACTAATAAGATGACGATTTTATATGAATTTCATGGACTGCGAGTTTTGTTTGTATATAAATTTGTATTTATATGCTATTATTTTATTTGTTGAATCATGTAGATGTCTACTGCATAGTAAATATATGTCCTTATTTTTATTAAAAATTGTTGTATTAAACACGTACATATAAATGCTGTATGTGTTTTTTCTTAACCGGATTTT
Source organism: Protea cynaroides (assembly GCA_028583415.1). Classification (NCBI taxonomy): domain Eukaryota; kingdom Viridiplantae; phylum Streptophyta; class Magnoliopsida; order Proteales; family Proteaceae; genus Protea; species Protea cynaroides. Next base: position 24,302,344 of record CM053276.1, read on the forward strand.
CAATCCTCGTATTGAAGTTTGGTTACGTTTAATACATGTTTTCCGTTCGCAAACTTACTACCTATGATCCAAAGTAGAGAAACTTTCTCCTTGATTTTTTAAATATTTATTATTTTATAAAAAAACAAAATAAATTGAAAGATCGTTTAACCTTGTGGATTGACGTACCTAACAACTTCATTAATCCATAACTTGACTTAAACCCAACCTTATAGTCAGACGGGTTCAAAATGGAGTCAGGTTTTATTTGAAGGTCCAAGACCATATATTAGGTGGCGACTCCAATTTCTTGTGTCCCAAGAGGAGGATTCCCTTAAAACCTCCGTCTCATACTGAAGTGCCATTATTAACAATAATAAAGAAAGAAAAAAGGCAAAAAATTGTCTAAAGAAGGTCTATGATTTTACCCAATTCTCATAAGTTAGGGTTCAAGTTCATGATTTAAGGTTTAAAGGTTAAGTTTCAGGGTTTAATGTTTTTCAGGCTTTAACATTTCAAAGCAGTTCTGAGGAATTTCTTTTATGATTCACTGGAGAAAAGGATGTGGATTTTATAGCTTAGGAAATCAACTGTTCAGATAACAATGAGTCTGTATTGGATCTCTGTTGGGCTCTGTGGCTTTAGGCCTTTGTGGTTTGGTTGTGTTTGGGATTGCTTTGCCCAGTCCCCCAAAGGTTTGTTTGTTTTCTTTTTTTTTTTTTTTTTTTTTTTAATCAATAAACATCTACTTTTTTTTAAAAAAAAAAAAAAAAAACTCTTTCATATGCCTAAGGAACAGCTAGATCCGTTTGATTGTGACAATGAAAACATCCCAAAAAAAAGAAAAGAAAAGAAAAAAAGAATGATTATTCTAGATTTCACCTTATATTTCATCATATCGGTGAAGTATAAGTTGAAGTCTGTATGCTTCTCACATGTCACGTGACTGTATATGGGTAAGCTCATATGATGTAGGATCGATCATACACCTAAATCAATGGCAAAAATCTCAATCAAATTTAGCAGTGGAAGTGGCACTCAGAAAGATGCAAATTTCTTCACCACAATTTTTTAATGGAGAAATCTTAACATCACATATGCTTTATGATATATCTTAAGTTATAATTAAGGGTGCAACATTTACATCGAAACTATTTATCGAAATTAAATTGAACCGTTTACATCGGAATTGAAAGACCGTTTAATAATTGGTTTAGTTTTGGTTGAAAATATGACACCGTTTATCTAATCTGTTTGAAACCTTTTAAACTGGTCGATTACACTGGTTAGACACCGATTAACCCTAATACAATGTGAACCGTTTAATTCCCTAAAAACTAAAATAGTAAACCCTAATATCATTAGTCATTCCCTATTAATAATTTAATATTTTATTTTCCGACAACTCAACTCCAACCCTAATGGTCCAAGCCCAATTAATATATTATTTCCGCAAGATCCAATCCCAATTAATATATTATTTCCCCAAAACCCAACCCCGATTGCCAAAAGCCTAAACCATAAAATCAAAACGGAAAAACATAAAATAGGCATTAGTGATTAGGCATAGCAAGTCTCACTCTCTCGAATCTTGACTCTCTCCTTCCCGTTTGAACCTTTTCATTTTTTTCATGAAAAACCGATTAATAACCGTTGTGTTAAACCTTTTATAAACTGCAAGCAAAATCGATTAATGAGAAACCGTTTAAAAACTGGTAAACCGAAACTAATTACTAATTGGTTCTAGTTTCAATTTTGAAACCATTTAGTTAATTTGTTCGGTTTTAGTTTTACCCTTTTATACACCGCACTGCACTGGACCGGACCATTAAACCGATTCTAAACCGTTTAACACCCTTAGTTATAATGTCATATTCTTTGTCGTTGGTGGAATTTGAATGGCACCAACGGATCACTGTGATAGATGATCTCAATGTGCTTCTCAAATATCAAATTTCAGTCTACAATAAGCAAGGGAAAGGGTAAACATATTCATTTGTTATAAGATTGCCATTTCTCTATCAAAAAAATCTGGTTAAAAGAATCTATAGCATTTTTTGTAATTTTATAGTTGCCTTGAATTTAATTTTGACAAATTTTTTTATTTATCTTGAAATAAAATTTGACCAATGAGATGAGTTTGAGATCACATCATTTGGATCCACATCTTCTCCTCCATGAGAATATGGAGGAGAGGTGGCGCCCTTTGTGGAGGGACGACACCTGGGGCTCGGGTGAATCTGAGTCCTCCATCAAAGCCGACATTCCCTATCGGCTCAGCTTGTCTGCTTGGTGTCCAAACCCCAGGTGTCGTCCATCCACATAAGGTGCCACCTCTCCTCTAGAGCCTCCAGATTCTCTTGGAGGGGAGGATTTGAATACACATCATTTATCACATGAACCCAACTACATTTGTCAGCATGTCACGTATCATTGTGACCTAAATGGTTAAATCAGAAGAATTCATACTCTGCATCACTCTATGTGCCTCTGGTGAAAATTTCCAAGTAAAATCAATGGATGATCCTTTATCATATATCAAGAGTTCTGGTTTATCCACAGACTACTACTGAAATGTCCAAATTATCAATTTCACACTTCTTGAAATCCCGTCAAACCTTTAACACAAAAGAACAAAAAGGAATCCCATTCAACCTCCAAGAAGTGTCACGGGGGTAGAGAAAAATTAGGCCAAGCAAAAAAAATTAGATAAGAATAGTTCAAGTCTCCCTAGTTATTTTCACAATTAAATTGTTCAGTGTTCCCAAAATCCTGTTGAACCACCAAAAGTGGTGGATGAAATCGTAAGGGTGTCAAATAGGATGGTTCTAAGTAATTGAGATGGTTCCTTAACTATTCTAATCCCAGGGGGCATTCTTAGAGCCGTCCCATTTACTAAATGATCCCAAAACTAGGATCCTCTCAATGAAAGCACCAAACGATACAAATTGCAATTAAATGAGAGAAACTGAACTTCTATTAAGACGAATTGATTGAATTACAATGTAAGAATCTTGATTCGAGTTCAAGATCGACTCCTAGCGTACTTGGCTTACTTACCAAATGAATATGAGAGAGAGAGAGAGAGAGAGAGAGGGAGAGAGAGAGAGAGAATTAACTTCCAAAATCTTCAAATTCGTTCTTCTCATGTGTCCCTCCTTTTATATCTAAATTACAATGAATGAAAATTTGAAAGAAAACTCTCGCCTATGATTCCGTAGTTCTATTATTCTCTCTTTTATACCTCATAGTTTGTTGTCGATGCTAGCCTTTTCAACTATTTTTGAGACCGTTTCACTGTTCTATCATTTGCCACATCACCTATGTATGCCACCTCATCCACATCATCGTTTATATATATATATATATATATATATATATAAAGAAAAAGATAGTTTTTTTTTGGTAAAAGAAAATTTCATTCAGAAAAAGCAGGGATACAACCCAAGATATCATTGATACAAAGATCCTTCAACCATGGAGTGGACAAAGGCCGGTCAAACAGCCCTGCAACTGTCTTGACATTCCTTGCAAGGTTGTGTGCTATCTCATTTGCACTCCTTGGAATAGAAAAAAATTGCAACCCTCAAAAGAAGCTGCAAGGTCCACAATATCTAGCACAATATTATGAATAACAAAGTTTGGGACCTAACCGAAATGATAGCCTAAATAATGTCATTACAGTCGGAATAAATCACCACTCACTTATGACCATCAGAAAGGGCCGTATGGAGAGCCCATCTAATAGCGAGTATCTTTGAATATGGAGAGTCCTATTAGAAGTCGCAGATGAGAATTCAGCCCAGCTTTTATCCGCCTTTAACTCAACAAACTCTAGAGAAGATGGGTTGTTATTAAAGACATAATCGTTGTGAGCCTCCCATATCTCCCAGTAGACAAAAGATGCACGGTTGAAAGCTTCCTTCGCTGATTCCTTGGAGTGATTAGAAAGAGAGATCCATTGTTGTATCCACTGAGACAAAGAAACAAGATTTATCATTAGGCACCATGTGTTGATCACAGGTTGACATTAAGAGTGGTGAATCAGTGTCTTCAAAATTCTTTCAAAATAATTACTTGAAGACCAATACTGTCCTGAGCTGACACCTCACTCACTGAGAACAACCACATTATCATTGAACACTACTGCCAAACACAGTTGTATACACAACTACCTCGCTACCACAGAGTGGTCAGGTCTACCATGTTGTGCATACCCATCATGTAGACCATTCCACGTACTTCACAAAATATAGAATATAAACAATGCACATAACATCCACAACACAGATATACGTAGTTCATCACCACAGTGTGTGATTGCTAGTCCACGGAGTAATGCCTTACGGGCTCCGTATGTAAGAACCATATTCTAAAATCGGGTCTAAACCATGGTTTAATATGATGACAGGTGTCCCAATTATAACCGGACCGGAGGATGAAGCCGAGTGACGAGCCACTCAAATTTCAGGTAAGAAAAAGAATAAAAAAATGCCTAAAATCCATACCGGTCTCACTATACCGGTTGGGTATGGTATACCGGCTGCACTATACCGGTTACGGGGTCTCCAACCGGTATGTGCGACCAGTATGCCTGACTCCGGCTGTAGACAGACTCCAGTGAGTCTGTCTCTCAGAATGGAAACTTGGAAAATTTCCATTCTGAGGAAAAACCTTCCATGGATTGTAAAACCCGCACTCTGAAAACCCGGTCTAACCTTGGGTGTTGTATCGTGACAGGTCTTCCGATCATCACCGAGCCAGACGGGGCAAGCGGATAACGAACAGGTACCAAATCGGACCAAAGTCGACCAAGTATACCTGATTTTAGGTATACCGGTCGATGGTACCGGATGATGGTACCGGTCGACCGGTATGGCCTGCACAGCTATGTGCGGGAATTTGGAAATTAGTCTCTGTGGGTCCCACTTACCTGATTTCGAATCCTAGAAGTTTCCTAATCCTAGTAAGGTTACTAAACCCTATTTCTAGCCTATAAATACACCCTTAAACCCCTCAAATCCTTTCCATTGTCTCTCACAAACCCTAGAGAAGAGAAAGAGCTTGGAAAGGAGAAGGAGCTAGGAAGAAGAAGGAGGTGCCGCCATTACCGTTTGACGAAGCTCTCGCTACACCTGTCAACGGTAAGTGTTTGGATCCATCTTCTTACCCTATGATAGTTGTGTGGGTGGATCAATACCATGCAAAGTAGGTATTGATCTAAAACCCTAAATTGGCCAATAAACCCTAAGTTGCCGTCAAACCCTAGATTCGAGTTTCGAGATGATATTCATCAAAACGAGACTGGAACGAGTTGGGGATAACTCTAACTCAAAGCCTAGACTTAGGATGGATAGGAGAAACCCTGAGAATCCATGGAGGATGATCGACGACAGTCGAAAAACCCATGTATGGTCTTCCGGAGACATACCGGTCGACTATACCGGTTGCACATAGTGCGACCGGTATGTATTATGTAGGACTTTGTGACATATCGTTTGGATCTTGCGACGTGGAGCAAGTTAACGAACGAGCGTCAGGTAAGGGAATCTGACCTAAACCTAATAATTAATGGACAGTAAATCGTTGTTAATCATTGAGTATCTATGATGTGATGTTTGTGCATATTCACATGCCATCCTTTACTTTCAGCTATTATTATTGTTCATGCATTCATAGGATGTGATTGTTAGGCATGTGATTGTTTTCGTTGGTGTGTGGAGTGGGGCATGGGCCTGGGATCGCTCTTCACACTGGCACCTTTTGTAGTATTCTATCTTAACATGCTTGGTACGGGTGGGGTATCAGGGGAAGATCGTGGTACGTTGGTCTCCGATATTGATGTTGTCCCGACCATCGTTGGGTGGTACTTGAAGATTCCGAGTCGACGCTGCCTTGTCCACGATGCTTTAGCTCTATCTCTATGCCGTAGGGAGTGGTGTTGGGATAGGGTCTACCTGCGTATTGTTTCTATCCTAGTGGGTTAGTTGCGGATAGGGTATCAGGGGGAGGTGAGGTTTTGGAGGTCTCCGACCCGGCCTGCGACGCTCTAGCTCTATCTCTATGCCGTAGACGGCCGTGGCTGGGATAGAGCATACATTGTTGACATCTAGGATTGGTTAGTTGCGAGCCCGGTTTGCGAGCCCCGGCCGAGGGGGCTTAGGTACTGGTATGGGTAGAGTATCGGGGAGCCTGCGGGTATACCTTAGCTCTATCTCTATTCCATGATGGGTGTATGTGGGTTGGTGGTTGTGTGATTACTTGTGCGACGCCACACACTCGTGTATAGAGGTGCGGGGGCCACCAAACCTTTCTATAGCACATTGCAAACTTAAAACCGGACCACAAGATAAAATGATTGTTACTCATGCATAATCTTGTGAAACTGTCGATTGCCTTATCGAGGCGTGTTGTGTGCTCACCCTTTGTATATACATTGTTTTTAGATGTTGATGCGGGATATACCGTGGACGATTACGTAAACGCTCCGGCGTATGGTGGTGTTGCGGTGTTGGATGTACAGGCGGGACGGGGCGAGCATGACGCTTCATGCGAGTGCCCTTCTCGCGTGTACCGTGATGGATTTTATTTATTTGTTTCAGTTATTTTCGTTTGTTATTAAGAGATGTAATAGATATTTATTTTATGTGATTGAATTTGGATAATGGGATATTTATTTAAATTATCAATAGATACTCAGTTCATTCTATTTAAAGTCTTCCGCTGTATGTTTATATTCTGATTGTGGTTATGTAAATTGGTTTGTATGGGTGGACACGGCCTATTCGAGATCCTGGTGTGAACCGTTGGTTCAATGACGGTTCACTCACACCGTTCTGCTTGGATCAGAATTTGGGGTGTGACATGGATGGTCTCCCTCTATTAATAGAGAAGGAGACACTCCATTGCTCCTTCTCAATACCCTGGCCGTCTGGAGAAGAACTGAGAAGGAGCAAGAAGGTGGAGGCCGCCCAGGAAGGAAGAGCACGCCGCCAACCGACAACGCCGGTAAGTGCTTTGTACTGTTAATAATGTTAGGAGATCGGATCGGAGCCACGAAGTGGTGCAATGATCCAAAAGGATTATAGTTTCCATTGTTCTTCCTCATTCGAATCTAACCTAGATTTGATACGGTATAACCGAGATCCGAAGACCACTAGAGGGTTTAGACCTTAGTAAAGGGTAGGGGAAACCCTAGAGACCTAACTGTTAGCCGACAAGGAGGGGAGATCCGAGATCTCGCTCTCGGATCCAAACCGCGGGGTATACCGGATGGACTATAGGTCCAGCGGTATGGCCTTGTGGTATATACCGCAGGCACATACAGGTCTCACTCAGTGAGATCTGAGTGAGACCGGTAAAGTGCAACCGGTATATACCGGTCGCACATACCGGTGGCACATACCGGTCTCACTATGTTGAGACCGGTACCTGTAACCGGTATGGGTTTCCGAACCTGGTTTGCTTGGCCAAACCTGGTTCCGACCCCTGAAACTTTAATAAATGAATTCTAACATAAATATGTGATTATGTAAGACCTGTAGACACTGTGAGTAAGCTCTCTGACGTCGAACGGGATCAGTATCACGCGTCAGGTAAGGAACAAGACCCCAAACCTAAATAACTAAATAACAGTAAACCTTTGTGAAATAGTTTGTATCTGGAAACATATATTGCTTGATGTCTGTGCATTTCACATGCCATGTAGTCGTTTCATTTATCTTATTATAATCATGCATTTCATATGCTAGGATTGTTGTATGTTTAGGCATGTGTATGTTTTGGTTAGTGTGTGGAATGTGAAGGGGATGTGCCCTAGATATATCCACAGCTAACACTTTTCTCGTATCGCCTTTACCTTAGAAAACTCAGCGCGAATAGGGTATCAGGGGGAGGACGTGGGATTGTGGTTCTTCCTGCCCACCAGACTCGAGCCCTATCTCTATGTCGTAGGGGGTTGTGCTGGGGTAGGGTTATATAGTCTTTACCTTAGCAGACTTGGTGCGAATAGGGTATCAGGGGGAGGACGCGGGATTGTGGTTCTTCTTGCCCGCCAGACTCGAGCCCTATCTCTATGTCGCAGGGAGCCGTGCTGGGGTAGGGACATTGATACTGTATTGACATTTAGGAATGGTTAGAAACGGAACCCACTTGCAAGCCTTTACCAATAGGGGTTTAGGTATTGGTACGGTATGGGGTTTCAGGGGGAGGACGTGGGATTGTGGTTCTTCCTGCCCGCCAGACTCGAGTCCTATCTCCATACCGGAGTGAGTGTTGTGGGGCAACAACAGTAGTGTGGTAGGTGTCTGACTGTTGGGTGTGCTCACACTCTCGTGCATTGAGGTGCGGTGGCCGCCAAACCTTACCATAGCATATTTGTAAGTTATACCTGGCCCAAATTGTAATGTTATCTCATGCATATTGTACTGTTGCATTGGTTTTGTACTTACTAAGCTATGTTGTGAGCTCACCAGATATATATATATTCTTTTTCAGATTTGGATGCAGGGTACACTGTTGACGACTTCGTGGCTGCTCCAGCATACGGTACTGTTGCTGCCATTGATACCCAGACAGAAGAGGACGAGCATGATGCGTCATGCGAGTGCTCGTTCTGTGTCTACTCTCAGTGACTTGGATTATTTTCGGTTAAGCTTTGTAATAAATATTATTTAATTTTGATGGATGATGGAATAAATTAGGTATTTATTTAAATTACAAATTAGTTCTCGGTTCATTTATTTATTTCCGCTGCTATGTATTATATCTCTGATTTTGTTAGACTACTTGAGAATGATTGGTTGACACGGTCTATTGAGATCCTGGTGTAAACCGTGACTTAGAACCGGTTCACTCACACTTCTGGTTCATCCAAAATTGGGGTGTGACAACTTGGTATCAGAGCTCTAGGCTCTGTCCAGCTAATCATTCTGCATCTAACTGTGTCCAATGAGCTGAGTTAGGAAAATTAAAAACTTTAATAAGAACACACCATAAGCTTGTTTGATGCCTGAGACTTAAGAAAGCATAATGGAAGAACAATTACAAACATTTAAGAATTTAAAGGAAACAAATTAGTCATTTCATAAAAATTTCTTCAAGTACAAGTGAACAACAGAGTACAGTCTACAAGTCGGACAGTTACTCTAGTAACAAAATAAAAACTACATCTGCCTAAGGTGGTGTAGCAGGCCTGGATGGTACTGGGTCTGCAATATCATAGTCTCGCTCGTACACCTCTCTGAGCCAATGAACCTGGTTCTGTGTGGCCCGTAGGCTACGAGCTAAACGCCCCAACTCCTGACCCATCTCACACTGAGAATCCATGAGTCCTCTCTGGGTATCAAGAATGTCCCTCTGGGTATCAAGAATGTTCCTCTGGGTATCAAGGATGACTCTCTGGGTATCTCTGATCTCCGAAAACATGCTCGTCACAGGGTCCGAAGGGAGACGGGATGGTCCAGCAACTGAAGAAGGCGTGGATGACCTAGTAACTGGAGAAGGCCTAGATGGTCTAGCCACTGGAGAAGGCCTAGATGGTCTAGCCACTGGAGAAGGCCTAGAAGGTCCTGCAACTGGAGAATGCTGGGGTGTAGGTGCTGGGATGTCCTCCATGTGTGCATCCCCATCATCTCCCATCTCGGCTGCCTCTGCTGCTGCTGCAGCTGCTGCTACTGCAAGGGCTGCATGGTTCCTGGGTAGGAGGGGACGAGCCTGTAACTCCTCGTCACTGAGCTCTAGATCATCCATCTGCATCTTATAGATGGCCTCGGCATCTATATCAGAACTCATGGTGATCTCCCCAGCCAACTTACCCCGCATGTCCACACCCAGACGCTGTAGCAAAGCTGTGATCAACCTACCATATGGAAGATTGCCCGACACATTAGGCATGGCTGCGAAGATCATAATCCGCATAATCAAATAAGGCAAACAAACCCATTGCCGAGTATCCACACAATAGGTGAGATACTGAGTCAACTGGGATAACTCGCCATAATGTCCAATCTGGGGAACAATGTTATGCTGAATAATCCGGCAGAAAATGCGAGGTTGAGGACGTAGGTTGGAAGCCAGCATAACTCTACCAGGCAACAAGATCTGTGCGGCAATGGCTGCCCGCAAGTCCTCAGTGAGATACCCTTTGGCTCTGGGCGGACAATAAATGAGTTCCCCGTCATCAGGAATCTCTAGAAGGGCAGCTAACTCGGCGACGTTAAATGAAATCATCACCCCTTTCACATAGCTGGTGATGCGAAGATCTCTAGCGTGCTCCCAATCATCTAAATCACCCTCCACCTCCAGGTTGGTGAAAAACAATTTTACCAGGTTGGGACGAGTAGTCTCCCTATACTGGATGAGGGGTAACCAACCTACTATCCCAAAAGCAGACTCCACATCAAAACGGTGAAGATGCTCCAAGTTGACAAAACGGCCTGATTCGATATGTTTTCCTCGAAAACATGTCGAGCGTGAAAAGGCCGCCTCCGATCGGAAAAACCTCTCATCATATAAGACAGGAGGGAGATGTGGCCTGTGCATACCGGGCATATACGATCGTTTACCCGCTCCACGTCGATTAAACATAAAGTATCTGTTAAACAAAGAACAAGAGTCAGTTAGAGACAAATTCAGAAAAATTTCGACAGTATAACAATAGAAAATGGTGAAAAAAAAAACCCTAAAAACACGCCCAATATGAATGGGATAACTTATTGTGATAGTACAATGCTAGCATAGGTCAAACAATTTCATCAAAGCAAAGAAATGGAGGTATAAAAACAAAATTTGTCAAAAATCTCAAAAAAAACCTAGAAACCTAGGTTAAAAAGTCGAAATTTGTAGGTTTCCCTTAAACCAACCGATAAAATTTCGAATTGGTTGAGGGGTTTTGCACATTTAGACCCCTAAAACACTTCTCAAGCAAAGAAAGAAGTTTTCTATGGGTAGAAACTTTCAAATCAAGAAAAACCTAGATTTTGGTATAAAAGACGATGAAAAATTTCTAAAAAAGAGAGAAGAGATGTATGAGTTTACCTAAGAGACGAGATTGGCACAGTAGAATGAGGTGGAAACAATCTTAGGAGCACCGGATGCACTGTAGAGACTCGGAGACTCAGAGAGGAATCGCCACCGAAGTAAACTTAAAAAGGAAAAGTGAGAAATAAAGCCAAAATCGCAAATTTTAAAGGGATTTTGGCTATACCGGTCGCGCATCTGTGCTGGAGAGTGCGACCGGTATCTCCCTGCGGTATGGTGCGACCGGTACCAAACCACAGGGTATACCGGTTGCACATAGATATGGGGTGTGCGACCGGTATCTCCCCTGCGGTATAGTGCAACCGGTACCAAACCGCAGGGTATACCGGTTGCACATAGTTATGGGGTGTGCGACCGGTACCCCCCTGTGGTATAGTGCAACCGGTATGTGTGACCAGCTACACCGGTCTCACTTTAGGAGAGACCGGTACTGCTACTGGAACCCTACAGAGAGGGGCAATACAAAACCATCCCGATAGTTGGTCGAAACTTGATCCTAGACCTCACGCTTGCATAATAAGACATTGTATATGTGGAAAATTTCGACAAAATAACTGAAAAATTTTGCTTGTTATTTTAACCTGTCAATGAATACCTGTGCTGCATATGTTGAGACTAAATTATTGGAATAACTTTCTAAGTTGTGCTATATGTTTCCATGTATTCAGATATCGTACAGGAAAAATTAAATTGCTTCAATGGTGGGAGGAAATGGACGTAGAGTTCATCGCAGGCGCCGACACTCCAGGGCGCCTACCATGGATAGAAGTTCAGGAACAGAAAACTCAGAAGAAAATGCCGAGAGGGTGAGAGGGGAAGAACTCCACCCCCTAAATGACACTAAAGATATGGTCAAGGAAAATGAAGAAGGTCCATCACAGGGACAACCTTCTTCTAGCTCTGAGACAATGATGGCAAATTTGGTCACTAATATGGAGGCCCAGCAGAAAAAGTTTTTCGAGGAAATGCTAAAAATGTTTAGGCCACCTGGGCCTGTGTCGACACCTACAAACATGCCATCCACAAATGTTGAGAATGTTCAAGCAGCACCAGTAGGGGTTAGCACTGCTAATGAAGTACCACCACAACAGGATCAACCCAACACGTACCCCAACCGATTCTGGGGATGCCGGTTTACAACCAATATCGGGGGGTATCGAGATCGAATCAGGGTGCATACTATGGTGGGTATCAGGGAGGAAATCAGGGAGGCTACCCATATCAGCCACAATGGAATGGACAGGCACCATATGGGCAGGTCCCTTACGCTCAAAGTAGCCTATCCAGGGCCGTGGATGGATTCTTGAAGCTCAAACCACCTACCTTTACAGGAAAGTCAGGGAAAACACTGTGGCCAGCACAGTGGATAGCTGAAATGGAGAAAAACTTTCGACTACTGGATTGTCAGGATGGGGACAAAGTGTTATATGCCACCCATATGCTGAAAGAAGAGGCCAATGGGTGGTGGAGCTCTACCAAATCGTACATGGAAACCAAGCATCAAATTATCACTTGGCCCATATTCAAGGAAGCATTCTTTGACAAGTACTTCCCCAGGAGTTTTCGTGATCAGATGGAAAGAGAATACCTTAACCTGCAACAGTCACAGATGACAGTGGAAGCCTATCAGCAGAGGTATGAGGATTTATTCTTCTTTGCCCCAACCAGTATGCAGGAGGAAGCAACAAAGACTCATCGTTTTACCATGGGTCTTCGGGGTGCTATCCGAGAACATGTATTGGGCCGGGGAATGAACATTTATAATGAAGCGGTACAGGTGGCTCGGGTCATTGAGTCAAGTCAGAGAGAAAGTTTCATTGCACAAAGTAGGGGTCTGAAGAGACCTAATCCTGAGATCCAAGGTGGAAGAAACAATAGGCCATACCGTCCATTCAGGCCACCAACTAGCACCGTGCCTCCCAGACCGGCTCTTGCAATGCAATCACAGGCAACGGGGTCGAACCCTAGCGTGAAGTGCTACAAATGCCAACAGGTGGGGCATTATGCCAGGACATGCCCACAACCAAAAGAGAGAGCAACAGCAAGGCAAGGTGTATGCTGTTACAACAGAAGAGGCAGCCGCATCACCAGATGTAGTTACAGGTATGATTTTATACTTGTTCCTTAATTGTTGCATTAATTGTTTGTGCATTTAAAACTAAGGTAGAATTTGAACAAAAACCTCAGGTACAGTAAATATAGCAGGGGTACCTGCAAGAGTCCTGTTTGACTTCGGGGCCACCCATTCTTTTGTATCCGTATCATTCGGGAAAGGACTAGGTCAACCCATCAAGACTCTACGACCAAGTCTGCTAGTTCGGTCTCCCATGGGAATGGAGGTGGTGTTAGAAGAATATTATGGTCCTTGTCCAGTGCATATTGAAGGGCAAGAATTGGAAGCCAATCTAGTCCAGCTAGAGATGTCAGATTTTGTTGTGATTCTGGGAATGGACTGGTTATCTAAACACTCGGCGAACCTGCTATGTGCCGAGAAGAGGTTGATATTCAAAGACATTGAAGGGACTGAGTTTAACTTTAAAGGGGCTAAGTTGCCTAGGAAGAGAAAGCTCATACTCTCAGCCTTAAAAGCAAAGAAGTGCCTTGAGAAAGGGGGAGTAGGATACCTGGTATCAGTGGTGGATGTGACCGCTGACTTGCCAAAAATGGAGGACATCAAGGTAGTACAGGAATTTCCTGATGTATTTTCGAAGACCTACCCGGGTTGCCACCAGACAGGGCTACTGAGTTTGTGATAGACCTACTACCAGGGGTGGCACTTGTGTCTAAAGCACCGTATAGGATGACTCCTACCGAGTTGAAAGAATTAAAAACTCAGCTGCAAGAACTGCTAGACAAGGGATTTATAAGGCCTAGTATCTCACCTTGGGGAGCACCTGTGCTCTTTGTCAAGAAAAAAGATGGTAGCATACGTCTCTATATGGACTATCGTGAATTGAACAAGCTCACTATCAAGAACAGGTACCCACTACCAAGGATAGATGATTTGTTCAATCAATTACAAGGTTCAAGTGTATTCTCGAAGATTGATCTGAGATCAGGGTATCATCAGCTCAAGATTAAGGAAACAGACATCCCTAAAACAGCTCTCAGGACGCGTTATGGACACTATGAGTTCCTAGTAATGTCCTTTGGGTTGACTAATGCACCTGCATCCTTTATGGAGTTAATGAACCGGGTATTCCATGACATGCTTGATACGTCGGTTATCGTATTCATCGATGATATTTTAGTATACTCTAAGGACCAGGAGACGCATGCAGTGCATCTAAGAGCAGCGTTACAAAGACTGAGAAGAGAAAAACTATACGCAAAATTCAAGAAATGTAAATTTTGGTTAAAGGAAGTGGCCTTCCTTGGTCACGTGGTTTCTGCTGAAGGAATTAAGGTAGACCCCAGTAAAATTTCAGCCATTGTAGGATGGGAGGCGCCGAAGACAGTTGCTGAAATTCACAGTTTCCTGGGCTTAGCTGGATACTATAGAAGGTTTGTGGAAAATTATTCCAAGATTGCTGTTCCACTCACCAGATTGACCAAAAAAGGAGAGAAGTTCATTTGGACCGATGAATGTGAGAAATGCTTCCAGACGTTGAAGTCAAAACTGGTTTCAGCACCTATATTGACTATTCCAGCCCCAGACCATCCATTTACATTATATACAGATGCTTCAGGTCTAGGACTGGGTTGTGTGCTGATGCAAGGAGAACAGGTGATAGCCTATGCCTCAAGACAACTGAAAGAGCATGAGAAGAACTACCCTACACATGACCTAGAATTGGCAGCGATCATTCATGCTATCAAGACTTGGAGGCACTACCTATATGGCGAGAAATTCCAGATTAAGTCTGACCACAAAAGCCTGACATATTTGTTCACCCAGAAAGACCTGAACATGAGGTAGAGGAGGTGGCTTGAACTACTCAAGGACTACGACTGTGACATTCAGTATCACCCTGGCAAAGCTAACATTGTAGCTGATGCACTGAGCAAGAAATGGGCATCGAACCCTGAAGCAGGACCAAGTACAAATGCAGCGTTGTGCGCTGCTGTTTCTGGTTCATCAGATAATGAAGAACAACTCTAAATAAAGTCAGTAGATGATCCTATTGAGCAATGGTTGATACACCAGTTTACCTTAATGTTTGCAGTATTGAAGATTTTGCCCGACCTGAAGGGAGAATTAAAGGCAACAGTCTTACAAGACCCATACCTCAGGACAATTCAAGAGGATTTGGAAAAGGGTCGAGCCAATCCTGATTTTACTCTAGATGCAGACAAGGTACTCAGATATCGTGGGCGTTTGTGCATACCTGAGGATGAAGATCTGGAAATCCAAAATCGGATTATGTTGGAAGCTCACTCCACTCCATATTCAGTACACCCTGGAAGCACAAAAATGTACCACGACTTGAAAAGGTTGTACTGGTGGAGGGGTATGAAAGCTGATGTGGCCCGACATGTATTTCAATGTTTAAACTGTCAACAAGTCAAAGCAGAAAGACAGAGGCCTGCAGGATTACTACAACCATTACCTGAGCCAGCATGGAAATGGGATTGTATAACCATGGATTTCGTCACTGGCCTACCTATGACTCCAAGGTCAGTGAATGCAGTATGGGTAATTATAGATCGCCTCACCAAGACAGCCAGATTTATCCCTGTCAGACCACAATATACTATGGACAGGTTGGCAAGGTTGTACGTGGACAATATAGTCAGGCTCCACGGGGTTCCAGAGAGTAGAGTCTGATCGAGATCCACGCTTCACATCTAAGTTCTGGGAAGGACTTCAGAAGGCAATGGGGACAAAACTAAAGTTTAGCACAGCTTTCCACCCTCAAACTGATGGTCAGTCAAAGAGGACCATTCAGATTCTAGAAGACATGCTTCGGGCATGTGCTATCGACTTCAAGGGGGCTTGGGATGAGATGCTTTCACTCATTGAGTTTGCCTACAACAACAGCTACCAGTCTACGATCCAGATGGCCCCATACGAAGCCTTATATGGCAAGAAATGTTGGACACCTTTATTATGGGACGAAGTTGGAGAAAGACGGATCGTAGGACCAGAATTTGTGGAAGAAACCTGCAAGGCAGTAGATCTAATCAAGAACCGAGTAAAGACAGCTCAGGTGCGTCAGAAGCACTATGCTGATAACAGACGACGGGATCTTGAATTCATGGTTGGGGACAAGGTGTTCTTGAAGGTGTCACCA
The DNA here is from genome assembly GCA_028583415.1 of Protea cynaroides. Classification (NCBI taxonomy): domain Eukaryota; kingdom Viridiplantae; phylum Streptophyta; class Magnoliopsida; order Proteales; family Proteaceae; genus Protea; species Protea cynaroides. The sequence goes on from CM053276.1 coordinate 24,318,597, forward strand.
GTAAGGGGCTTGAAGCGGTTCGGCAGAAAAGGAAAATTGTGTCCTAGATATGTGGGACCATATGAAATTCTATCCCGATGCGGCAAAGTAGCCTATCAACTCGCATTGCCACCAGCGATGTCTAGTGTCTACGATGTATTCCACGTGTCCTTATTGAAGAAGTATGTGAGAGACCCCTCACACATTCTTGTTGCAGACCCCCCAGATTTGACAGAAGACTTAACCTTCAAGGTGGTGCCAATCCAGCTCATTAGTAAAAAGGTACAACAACTTCGAAGGCGAGCTATCCATTATGTCAAGGTAGTTTGAAAAAGTCAGGACGTAGAAGAAATTACTTGGGAAGAGAAGGATGCCATGCGACAAGCGTATCCCCATCTTTTCGACTCTGAAGGTACGTGTAATTTCGGGGACGAAATTTCTTTTAAGGGTGGGGGAATTGTGAGACCTACATGCAAATTTCGGGGACGAAATTTCTTTTAAGGGTGGTAGAGTTGTAAGAACCATGTTCTAAAATCGGGTCTAAACCATGGTTTAATATGATGACAGGTCTCCCAATTATAACCGGACCGGAGGATGAAGCCGAGTGACGAGCCACTCAAATTTTAGGTAAGAAAAATAATAAAAAAATGCCTAAAATCCATACCGGTCTCACTATACCGGTTGCAGTATAGTGCAACCGGTATGTGCAACCGGTATGGTATACCGGTTGCACTATACCGGTTGCACTATACCGGTTGCGGGGTCTCCAACCGGTATGTGCGACCGGTATGCTCGACTCCGGCTGTAGACGGGACTCCGGTGAGTGTGCTCTCGAAACTGAAACTTGGAAAATTTCCATTCCGAGGAAAAACCTTCCATGGATGGTCTCCCTCTATTAATAGAGAAGGAGACACTCCATTGCTCCTTCTCAATACCCGTCGGCCGTGGAGAAGAACGAGAAGGAGCAAGAAGGTGGAGGCCGCCCAGGAAGGAAGAGCACGCCGCCAACCGACAACGCCGTAAGTGCTCTGTCTTGTTAATAATTTAGGAGATCGGATCGGAGCCACGAGTGGCGCAATGATCCAAAAAGGATTATAGTTTCCATTGTTCTTCCTCATTCGAATCTAACCTAGATTTGATACGGTATAGCCGAGATCCGAAGACCACTAGAGGGTTTGGACCTTAGTAAAGGGTAGGGAAACCCTAGAGACCTAATCGTTAGCCGACAAGGAGGGGAGATCCGAGATCTCGCTCTCGGATCCAAACCGCGGGGTATACCGGATGGACTATAGGTCAGCGGTATGGCCTTGCGGTATATACCGCGAGCACATACGAGTCTCACTCGGTGAGATCCGAGTGAGACCGGTAAAGTGCAACCCGGTATATACCGGTGGCACATACCGATTGCGATATGTGCAACCAGTATAGTGCCACCGGTATACATACCGGTGGCACATACCGGTCTCACTATCTTGAGACCGGTACCTGCAACCGGTATGGGTTTTCGAGCCTGGTTTGCTTGGCCAAACCTGGTTCTGACCCCTGAAACTTTAATAAATGAATTCTAACATAAATATGTGATTATGTAGGACCTGTAGACACTGTGAGTAAGCTCTCCGATGCAGAACGGGATCAGTATCACGCGTCAGGTAAGGAACAAGACCCCAAACATAAATAACTAAATAACAGTAAACCTTTGTGAAATAGTTTGTATCTGGAAACATATATTGCTTGATGTCTGTGCATTTCACATGCCATGTAGTCGTTTCATTTATCTTATTATAATCATGCATTTCATATGCTAGGATTGTTGTATGTTTAGGCATGTGTATGTTTTGGTTAGTGTGTGGAATGTGAAGGGGATGTGCCCTGGATATATCCACAGCTAACACTTTTCTCGTAACGCCTTTACCTTAGCAAACTCAGTGCGGATAGGGTATCAGGGGGAGGACGTGGGATTGTGGTTCTTCCTACCCACCAGACTCGAGCCCTATCTCTATGTCGTAGGGGGTTGTGCTGGGGTAGGGTTATATAGTCTTTACCTTAGCAGACTTGGTGCGAATAGGGTATCAGGGGGAGGACGCGGGATTGTAGTTCTTTCTGCCCGCCAGACTCGAGCCCTATCTCTATGTCGCAGGGAGCCGTGCTGGGGTAGGGACATTGATACTGTATTGACATCTAGGACTGGTTAGAAACGGAACCCACTTGCAAGCCCTTGCCAATAGGGGTTTAGGTATTGGTATGATATGGGGTATCAGGGGGAGGACGTGGGATTGTGGTTCTTCCTGCCCGCCAGACTCGAGTCCTATCTCCATACCTGAGTGAGTGTTGTGGGGCAACAGCAGTAGTGTGGTAGGTGCCTGACTGTTGGGTGTGCTCACATTTTCGTGCATAGAGGTGCGGTGGCCGCCAAACCTTACCATAGCATATTTGTAAGTTATACCTGGTCCAAATTGTAATGTTATCTCATGCATATTGTACTGTTGCATTGGTCTTGTACTTACTAAGCTATGTTGTGAGCTCACCAGATATATATATATATATATATATATATATATATATATATATATATATATATATATATATATATATATATATATATATATATATATATATATTTTTTTTTTTTTTTAGATTTGGATGCAGGGTACACTTGTTGACGACTTCGTGGTCGCTCCGACGATACGGCATCGTTGTCGCCATTGATACCCGGGCGAGAGATGACTTGGATTATTTTCGGTTAAGCTTTGTAATAAATATTATTTAATTTTGATGGATGATAGAATAAATTGGATATTTATTTAAATTACAAATTAGTTCTCGGCTCATTTATTTATTTCTGCTGCTATGTATTATATCTCTGATTTTGTTAGACTGCTTGAGAATGATTGGTTGACACGGTCTATTGAGATCCTGGTGTGAACCGTGGCTTAGAACTGGTTCACTCACACTTCTGGTTCATCCGGAATTGGGGTGTGACACCGTATATACTTAATACTCTACTTTTAGCTGTTTATACAACAGGGAGTACATACACTCAATTTATCCAACATAAAACCTGGAGGGCACAAATATGTAAATAATTTAGGTATCAAGTATTAGTGTTCAGCCCACGCTGCACACACCATGCTTAATCTACATCTATAGGAAGCAAACCATGCAATATTTGGGCTTACAACAATGCCCTTACAATTCTAGCACGGGCTAGTTAGGTATATTCATTTTCCGCCTAAACTATCAATAAATGAATAGAAGAAATAATAAAGTAAAAGCTCATACAAGGTTAAAAATCTTACAACCCTTATCTGACATTTTCTGATACATTGGGAAAACTCTGGGATGTCTCTGTGAAGTCTGGCATAGTCCTCAGGTCCAATGGAGTCTCCAATTCATTGAATACACCATACTTTCATTCTCACTCTTCTTCACAACATTAATACATCATTCAATAATTCCAATGACTAATTGCAATCTCCAACAACCCCCAATATTGAAAGAACTCAGTTCTTCATGTAAACCATTGCCCAAAAACATTTTCCCTCTTTCTCACAAGCAAGAAAAAACATCAGAAAATCCTTTAACTTCTCCACAATTTCTACTTCAGTTCTTCACTTTTAATGGCTCATCAATACTCCTCACTAAGGCCCTAACACATACATGGAAGGTTGGTGAAAGAGATGAAATCAATACAAACCCACCAACCCTTCCAAGAAGCCATTTTCGCACACAACCCCACTGGTTTTTGGTATTCTTCCCCTCTTATTTGTCAATGCATCACAAACACCATTAACCCTTGAAGCTTTTTCAAGTTTTCAAACAACTTCCATTGTTACCCAACAACTACAAGTTCTTCAATAAACATCCATGAAGCATCAATGCATTGTAGTGAAGCCTCTAGAGTTTCATTGTCGGTTGATAAAAGGATTTAAACATGAAAATCACACAGCCAACAACAAAGAGAGAGCTATTCCTTCAAAACCCGTCGCTTCTTCACCGTTCTTTTCCCCAAATCATGCCCTAAGTGTAGAGCTTTCAAAGATGAAGAGACTGCAAGTTGAACGGTCCGAATTGGATTTAAGATGATCAAGTTATGATCAAAACAAGTTTGGCCAATGAAAATATAATAAATAGAACATTTTTAAACTTTTCAATGCACCTACGTTACACCAAATCGCCGCCCTGCTGACATGTCAAAATTGGTGTCTAGATCCCATTCGCTGCCTCTAGAATCTTCAATCCAGGCTGCACAATATCTGAAAAATGCGAGATTGAATTTGGATCATCCGATCAGCTCGATCGCGTCACCGAAGGTCAAACTTAATTCTATTCATTGGATTTGAATCTGATTGCTGCTGCATGGTACGTGATCATTACATGAGATCAACGCCTCCCTTGACAAGACAGAGGTCTGTGTTGAGTTCTAATTCGCTGAGGAAGAATCTTCAATGAACGCTGTTGGATCAGAGAGAAATGCTAGGATTGTGTTGTGGCCGTCTGATTGGATCCATCACGTCAAATGAAATTGGGATCAATGGAGGCCCTAAGATCAGAATCTTTCTACCGCTATACTGAATGAGCATCACACTGGATGATGTCTAGTATTCTACGCAACGCCGACCACCACATTAAACTGTCCAACCAATAGTGTTCGATTCATTTGATTTGGATCTGATCGCTACTGCACGGTACGTGCGCATTACTCGAGATCAATGCCTCCCCTGACACGACAGAGGTCTGTGTCGAGTTCTGATTCGCTGAGGAAGAATCTTGAATTAACGCTGTTGGATCAGAGAGACATGCCAGGATTGTGTTGTGGCTGTCTGATTGGATCCATCACGTCAAATGAAATTGGGATCAATGGAGGCCCTAAGATCAGAATCTTTCTACCGCTATACTGAATGAGCATCACACTAGATGATGTCTAGTATTCCATGCAACGCCGACCACCGCATTAAACTGTGTCCAACCAATAGTGGTTCTCGCAGGAGCACTTGTTCCTTCCGCCGTGAACCACTGGATCCCACCAATTTGTGATCCATCTAATTCGAATCTTAACGACGTGGCTCACTGGATGCCGTCCAAATCGATTCTATTTGAATTTTCTATAATTATAGCGCCGTACTTCAAACGTATGATAATTTCAAATAGGCCCCTGGACAATTAAAAAATGCTATTGTTTTCCCTATTTTCTTAATTTATAATTGTGACAATTTGAGTTATTTTCGATGATGCTAACCTGTGCTTTCACTCTTACCAAAAATAAATAAATAAATAAATAAATAAAAACCTATAGTTCACACGTTAACAAAGTGATCAGATTGCATGCTAGGGTCTATCTGATCTGATCTGAATGTAACCAACAGGATTACAAATGTGGGTTTGAGAATGAATCGCTATCAAACCAGCTGTGACAAAGTCTGATTGTAGCCTAGTGGGTTACAATCAAACAGTTAATTAGGAGTGCTTATCAGCCAAACTTTCATAACTATAATGGATAGTCCAACTCCGGTAGATTGTGGAGATTACAAAACTAGAAAGATAAAGATTGAAGAATTCAAAATTCAAATGCTTAAATTATAAGCTTTTTTAGATCCTCTTTAGGTTTTTCTCATAGGATTTTTCATGAACCTAATGAATACACCGCACAAATTACTAGAATACAAAGAGTATTGAAAAGAGTTGATAAGACACATACCCTTGCTGTAGATTGATTTTTGACTGTTTTCTTTGTTTTGAATGCTTGGAATGCTTGGATCAAAGTCTTCCACAGCCTGTCGGGATCCCTTAACCTTCTCTCTGCGTATGGGAACAGGAGAAGAAAATAACACCGTGGCTGTGGGGACTCTAACCATTGATATTTATAATACCACCCCCAACCCTGGACCAGTCCCCTAGTGGACCAGGTTGGTCCATCTCTAATGATACTTAAATCGATTTATCTGTAACTAGACTCCCACTGAATCAACTAACCTTATAATTAATTTAGCCTATAAAATATCTTATATAAATCTCCCGTTGCTTGTTTGAGTTGTTCCTTGACTAAAAGTCCTTGTCTCAGTCCAATTTCCATTTCTATATAAGAGAAGGATATAGCTAGAGAGGTTATCAGACAATAAGCTACTAGCCTTATTACCTCAAAGAACCCTTCTTTAATCTACTCTAGCTAGTCTCTCCCAGCTTCTTCAAGCTAGCAAAGATGTTGAAGGTTCCGTCGGCATCTGTCACAAAACCAACTCCTAAGCCAACAATATTGGACCTTCCTTTAAACCGAAAGGATTTCCCACCAGATTTCTTTTTCGGGACAGGTTAATCGGCATACCAAGTAATGTTTCACGGTCATCATGTTACTAATGTGAAATTAAGTTTTAAAACTTATAGCCTACCTGCCAAACCTTAATGTGGCTGTTTATTTTGTTTTCTCAGTATGAAGGTGCAGCTTTCGAAGATGGCATAACAGCAAGTAACTGGGATCATTTTACTCACACATATCCAGGTCTCCCTCTCTCACTCCCCCCATCCCATATATATATATATATATATATATATATATATATATATATATATATATATATATATATATATATATATATAGTGACAATATGAAAATATTCGCATGTAGATTTTTTTGAGTCCGGATCACCTGCATTTACTTGAAAGATAATTATTCTTCAAATATGCTCCTTGGACGACAAGTGTTCCATGGAGTTAACGGTGTTAACTTCCGTTAACTAAATATATTCTAGTTTTTTACTTCCTTTTATTTAGGGGATTGATTTGGTGGATTGACAATCACCTTTTTTTAAGTAAGTAATATATTAGAAATAAAACTTTAACCATTTTTAAGGTAAGTAAATCAATTAGAAATAAAACCCTTATCGATTTTTATAAAGAAAAAAAAATAGTAATAAAACTCTAATAAAACTCATGATTTTTTAAATCAACAAGTTTTATCTCATTAATAAAAAAAAACGTTGATTGATTTTTGTTTTATAAGGATCGTGAGTCATGAGAAAACAGTTCTGTAGAGGGTTTAACAGAAATGCTTTAAGATAGGTTTTGGGGATTATACCTTGGTGTTTGGTCTTTTCCCGTAGAAGTTTGTACTTATAATCATTCGCAAGCAATAACGGAAATGACAAAGATCGATAAAGAATGATGTACGCAAGTAGCAAAGATCATAAATAGGAAGTAATGGATAAAAAAAAATAAAAAAAATAATAAATTAACTCTGAGACAAAATCTAAATCAACGATTTTTTTTTTTTAATGAGATAAAGGTCTCTTGAATTAAAATAACAAATTCTAAAGAAATGAAAAAGAGTTGCAGAGGGAGAGATAAAAGGGAAATCACGATTTTTTTTTTTTTTAATGAGATAAAGTTTGTTGATTTAAAAAATCATAAGTTTTATCAGAGTTTTATTGCTATTTTTTTTTTATAAAAATCATTAATTAAGAATGTAATTTCTAATTTATGAACTTACCTTAAAAATGGTTAGAGTTTTATTTATAATATATTACTTACCTAAAAAACGTGATTATCAATCCACAAAATCAATCCCCTAAATAAAAAGAATTAAAAAATTAGAATTTATTTAGTTAACTGAAGTTAGCACTATTAACTCTATGGGACACTTGTCGTCCAAAAAATATATTAGAAGAGTAATTACTCTTTAAATAAGTGCAGGTGATCCGGACACGAATTTATTTTTTTATTTTTTTGGTAAATATCTGCGTGTAAATTTACGTGGTTGGTATGATGGGTTTCAAACGATATTTTGACATATAAAAATATTTGCGTGTAGATTTACGGGGTTGGTATCGTGGGTTTCAAATGATAATTTGAATTGGAGTCAGTCTACATTCTTTTCTAGGGTCTACATGGGCGACCCTAGTATGGTACCTTTAGGTTTAAGAATAATGTTGTGGTGCTCTGTACGTGGACAGAGAAAATAAAAGATAGAAGCAATGGAGACGTGGCTGTGGATTTCTACCACCGGTATAAGGTATAACCATACCATGCTCATGCTCCTCATCTATTCATCCCAAATAAAAAATAAATTTCTTACTAAGATTTTGCAGTATTTATCTTGGTATATGGAACCCTAATACATGGATTAATCAGATTTATTGATGATGATATTTTCTCTCTTCCCTTTCTTTGGTTCCTATTTGTAAAAACAGGAGGATGTAGCTATGATGAAGGACATGGGTGTGAATTCTTACTGACTCTCAATTGCATGGACCAGAATATTACCCAGTAAGTAACTTATCACAACCGATAACCCATGGTATATATGTCGAAAGTGATTCCAAATTGCGTGGCACTTCAACCATGACCAAATGATATGATATGAAAGAAAAAATAAAACCTTTTTCTAAAGGTGGAAATTATAATCCAAAGTTGGCATGCTCGAAAGAGTGTGCGGAGGATTGGATTGGCTTGCTCAATGGATCAAGTCCTCTTTCTTGCATCCGGTGTGTGGTTTGTACCTCCCCCATTACTCCCTAAAGAAGGGCCACCTGCTTGGGCGACCAATTCCATCTCTTTGTCCCAAATTACATGGCTCATGCTACAAAAAATTTTACTCATCGTTGAATAAAGGAATAATATTTGTGTTTGTTTTTGTGAAAATCTATGCTTGTAGGTGGAAAGCTAAGCGGGGGAGTAAACCAGAAAGACATCCAGTATTACAATAACTTGATCGACGAGCTTCTCTCCCATGGTTTCTCTCTCTCTCTCTCTCTAGGCATTGACTAAGCGTGCGGTTGGTTGTCATATTGTATCAGTTGTCATATTGTATCACGCCTTGGTCCTTGGTAATTGATGTTATTGTAGCATTTTTAATGGATATATAAATGTACATATATACACCATAATGAATAGAATCATGCGTATGTATTAAAAACAATACAAATTGATACTCTAACCCGTTCCTTTTGTATAAATCGACTTATGGAAGATGTATTCATACAATGCCTCGGGTATGCCTAGGCGCCTTACAACTATTCTCTCTCTTTTCCATCATTAATGTCTTCCTGTTTGTTATCATTTGTAGGTATCGAGCCCTTTGTGAGTATATTTCACTGGGATGTTCCCCAAGCACTGGAAGATGAATACGGTGGTTTCTTAAGTCCTCGTATAATGTGGGTAACACCTTTAATTTTCTTCATACATAATAAAAAATCGTTTAATTTATGTAAAGTTTTATCCATATACAATACAGAGATGATTTTTGGGACTACGCGGACGTTTGTTTTAGAGAATTTGGCAATCGTGTGAAGCACTGGATAACCTTGAATGAGCCATGGACCTTCGCCGATGGAGGCTACGTAAATGGGATCTACCCACCTGGCAAGACAGACAAACCCGGGATGGATCCATATATAGTGGGCCATGACTTGCTTCTTTCACATGCAGCAGCAGTTTTCTCTTATATGGAGAAGTATCAGGTTTGTGTGTGAAATTATGAGTGCAAATCCTCCCCCATCTAGTGGAACCCACCCTGGAAGTGTGAGATCCACACCCATCACCGGCTCCCAAGGGTGTGGAATGGTTATCACATGAGGAAAGGAACCAAACTTGAAATTATCTCAAAAAAAATGAAATATACGAATCTTAGGAGTTTAATGTTTCAAATTGAAGTTGGATTACCAATGAAATTTAAGCAGGCAAATCAAAATGACAAGATTGGAATTGTATTGGTTCACTTTTGGATGGTTCCCTACTCTGACAGCCCAGCTGATGTCTCCGCGGCTGAGCGACCTACCGATTTCTTGTTTGGATGGTGAGTCCTCACATAATAATCAATGGGTTGAGTCTAGAATGGGGTTTGTAGTTCTCACATTTCTTTGACCTAGGCTGGCCGAACCAATGAGCAAGAAAATATCTATTGGGAGTTTAGACCCAGATTACTGTAGTGTACAACCCCCCTTATACACATGAGAGTCCCTATCTATTGGTTCAAACTTTCAGGATGTGAACTTTACATGACTTTAGAATGGGTTTTCACCATCTCTAGTGATCTCCACGTGTTTTTAGTCCTACCGCATGTGTAAGGGAGTGTTAGGAGTTTATTCCCACAATGAACACAAGGCAATCTGGACACCGAATGAAAAATTAAAAAACCCATTTAGGTGTAATCCTTGAACTACTGTCAGTTTAAGAAGATTCAAATTTTATATATACTCTGATTGTTTTTAAAAATACATGTATTCTCATATGTATTTGTGTGTATTAGGTTTTTGGAGCCTATCAACACAGGTGAATATCCACAATCCATGCAAGATCTTGTGGGTCCACGGCTACCAAGATTTTACAAGGAGCAATCTGAATTGTTGAAAGGATCATATGATTTCCTTGGGTTAAACTACTATACTGCAAACTACGCTAAGGATTCTCCCCACTGATGGTGAATTTCCACCCAAAAACCCAAGTTATAACAATGATGCTCGTGTTATTCAAACAAGTAAATTGTAATAAACACATTTAATCTAGCTCAACCAGCACAATGATCTCACAATGTAGTTTCACATCCAACAAGACTTTTAGTGAAATCTAAAGTCCAATTTTTTATTTTTATTTTTGATTGAATAACTCTATATAAATATATAATCGTCTCATAGAGCTTTCCTTTGTTCCCCCTCCCCCCTTTTCGGCATTATCTAATGTGAAACTCAACGGGATGGAATTCTCATTGGTGCACCGGTACGATATCACAAACTGTATACTTCTTTGTTGCAGGAATTTTGGAATTTTTAAGTACAAATTTTTAGAATTGTTCTGCATGACAATGTTCGTAGGCACAGTGTTTTGTTTATAGCAATTTACGCGAGCTTGAATGGATAATTTGATGTTTTTTAATATAATTTATACACCTTTTACTTTTTTTGAAATCTAATGTGTGAAATATTGGATGTGAATTCCCAGACAGCTTCAACATGGCTTTATCTCTATCCAGAAGGACTGCGAAACACCTTAATTTACATAAAGGAAAAATACAATAATCCCCTTATTTACATCACCGAGAATAGTAAGCCAAGAGTTCTATCTTTTTTTTTTTTCTTTTTTTTGGTGTGTTGAGAACGGCGGCGGCAGCGGCGGCCGCAGGGGGGTGTGGTGGTGTGGGGGGAAGAGTAGAGTTCATGACCCTTTTAAGGTGTTGATATTTTACCAACTAAGCTTTCCTCTGGGGTTAGGTTCTATATTAATTTACATTGAGTAATTCAACTATCAAATCAAAGTAAACCATTCATTGAGTATATTTTTTTTTCCCAGGTGTTTCAGACGATTCTAACCTGCCAATAGAAAAAGCTCGCAAAGATGAAGAGAGAAAAGCTTCCCTGCGAGACCACCTGAAATACCTTGTTGCTGCCATGAAGTGAGTATAGAATGAATAGGCCCGCAAAGAGAGCATAAAAATTCTAAGCTTTTTTATTTTTTTATTTTTATTTTTTTTGTGTGTGTAAACGGATATAAAAATTTCATTAAGCAAAACAAAAGAAACTCAAGCCGACAATTCAAAATTTTCTTTTTTTTTAATTTCAATGACTAGGGTTGACTAAAATGTAGATAACATAGTTCAATTTTTTGGTCATCAATTATTTTTTAGTTTCTAAGAAATCAAAAGAAAGTGATAGATGGGTATTTATAGGTTGAAGATAAAATATAAGTCCCAAGAGATCTAATTAACCAGTGGGATTATTTTTTTTTCTCTTTTATTTTGGCAGGGAGGGAGTGGATGTGAAGGGATTCTTCGTGTGGATTTTGCTTGACAATTTCGAGTGGAATGTTGGGTTCACGCTTCGTTTCGGTATGAACTACGTGGATTTTAATAATGGCTTAAAGCGATATCCAAAGGAATCTGCCCCTTGGTTTAAGAACTTCCTGAAAGCAGATTGAATGTTCATCATATTAAAACTGAAGGATCCTTAATTTTCACCCAATTTATCTTACTATCTATTATCTACTTAATTGTTGTGTTTTGCTCCAGTTTCTTTACTGATGGCCATGCCGAATGTGAAGGAATAGATCATACACTGTATTTTGTTTGTTTCGTCTGAGTGTGCCTAAACATTATTTTTTTTTTCTTTTCATTAATATATTCTTGTATATGTTTTTCGTCTTGGTATGCCTGGACGGTAAGTCTGTATTTTTTTTTTCTTTTTCATTAGTAAATTTCTTTGTTGTGTTGTTCGTTGTGTATGCCTAGACGTCTAGACGTTAATTCTATATTTGTTTCTATTACTATATTTCTTAATCATGTTGTTGGTTGGGTGGTAGCGTGTCGAATGCATCAATTTAATTAAATATTTCTTTACTGACCTGATTAATAAACTGTAAATAGGATAAGCAAAGGTCGATCCCAGATGAATTGATTAAAATTTATATTCTAGTCAAACTAAATATACTAATTAATGCTAAGTAAACACAATAACGAAGAAAATTTTTGATTGTTTGAATCAAATTGAAAGTAAACAGACAGAATTTAAATAGGAAGATAATTAGATGAGAAAATTCAGTCCTTGGTTCAATATTCACCTACACATGCAATGAGTAAAATTAACTACAATGTTATTCTCTTCCTTCCAATTAGAATTAAAGACCCTAGATAACAATATGCTCTGTTACCTGAGTTTTCCCTTAAGTACCTCAACTGAAACAAGCTTTTCAGAGAGATCTAACCATTGAACAACACTGAATAAGCTCTCAATGTTTAATTCAATGGCAGCATTAAGAGGGTGGAAAATCGATCAATCTAAGCAACAATCGCACACAAGTAGAGATTATTTAACTTATGTTATATTATTCACAATGATGAGATGAAAACTTGAACATAATCATCTACCAATGTTTACTACTTGTGATTAGAACCAAGACGATTACGTATTACAGATTCTAGATCTAGTAATCAATATTAATTTAACTGATTCAACAGGCCATTACTGAATTATTTAGACAAATATTATAATTAAAGAGAAGAATAACACAAGCAATTCCAATAAAAGAGAGAAGAAGAAAAATGTTACTGAATAGAGATTACACCATTGACATGAGATTGGACATCAAAATCCCCTTGAAATGAATGAGAAAATTAGCTAGACATTACAATCCTTTCAGAGATAGAAAAATTTTCAGCAAAAGAGAGAGAGAGAGAGAGAGAGATTTTTTCTTAACACTAATGCTTTATATATAAAACATGACAATCCTTTGTGACTTGTAATTCCTTCTTTGTGTAGGATTCCTTCATCATGTACGAGTTCTTCTATATTTAAAATTCTGAAATTGTAACGTCTTCTTTTCTTCTTTAGAGTCTTTTATTGTAGGTTTAGATTTCCTAACTTGATTAGGAGACTCTTTATGGAATTTATATCCACCGTTGAATGCTTTAATCAGATCAGACGGCTGCTCAAATTCGAATTCGGTTAGATTTTCGTGTCAGACTTTGAAGCCACGTTTGGAGACCCAAATGAACTCTGATTTTTCTCCATAATACCATTCCGAAAAGGTTGAGACGTCCTCTACAACTTTACTAAAGAAAAATTTTCAATTCTGAAACTCCTTCTATGTCAAAAATCTGTATGAAACTCAGAACATCAATATTAAGGATGCTGAAATTTTCCTATCTTTTAACAATTAATTCACAATGTCTATAAAACATGTTAAATTAATAAAATTTAACTTATTCAGTTCAATAAGACATAAAACACATTAAAAAGCATAGTATAAAGGGAATAAAAATATGAAAATCACACACTTATCATTGGGTATGCCCATAGTTATTTAATTCTCTGAATTATTAATGAATTATTCTTCCGAACAGAATAATACGATTAATGCTCCCGAATTTGAATTATATTCAATGATTCTTTAAAATTATCACATTTTTTGTCTAGAAATAAATATTGCGAATAATTATTTCAAATCCAAATTATACTAAATAATTTTTATACTTAAAAAATTATTAATATCCTAGAGGAGGACTTAATGCCTTAAGCACTATTCTCAAACAAAGTTTTTTGAAAACAAAAAAAAATTTAATGCCATAACTATTTGCATCTTTTTCATTCTAAGACTAATTATAACTTATAAATCTAAAAATCACATCATTATATAAAACAGAGCATTAATTTCATTTTTTTTTTCAATGTGAGATTAAATATGAGTATGAAAATCAAATCATAATACAAAGCAAATCATTAATTTCGTTCAATAACGTGGAATTAAATATGAGTATAAGAATCATACCATAATGCAAAGCAAGTCATTAATTTCGTGTGCTTTTTCAATTGGGATTAAATATGAGTCTAACAATAAATATTATAATACAAATCATGAGGAAGTAATTAACGAAAATGAATAAGAGATGTATTTTATGAGGATGACTAGATGAATTTATGAAAATGTTTGATTTTATGAACATCAACTCCACTAGATTGATATGAAATCATAATAAAATCTAATGATCTACATTATATATTATAATGAAATCTAACAAATCCATTGTTATACATACATACCCATCTATTATGAATCATATTGTTATTTATAAATTAAATATTATTCTAATGTCACTTATATATTATGCAAGTGTAACAATTGATTGATAGAAGCACCAAAATATTAAAAATTAATATCTGAATTTTTCGTTCTAATTTTTTTAGACAAAAGAATAATTCCTGAACCAATCCGAATTCAAATTTTATTTTAATTCTTTTTTTTTTTACCGCATCTTTGACCAAATACTTAAATTGTCGAAACAACTCATTCCTAATTATTTTCCTTCCAAATAATTTCTGAATCCGGATTAAATAACTATGGGTATGCCTAAACATTAATTCTATTTTTTTTCCTTTTTCCTTAATATATTCTTTGCTTACCCTTTAGTAAAAAGCTTATGGACCTGATCACTGTGGTTCTTAAACATGAGTCTAATTGATTGATATAGTTTGCTTATTATTCCCTACCATCATCTTTTCATTGTCATCATAATCACCACCATCATTATCAAGATCATCATAGTGTTTGAACTTTAAATTCTTGTATTGAAGTTTACCTAAATTAATGGTGAGCATTTAATCCAATTTCTCAAAAATAAAAAAAACCAAAAATAAGTCTTTGATAAGGTTGTTGGTTGGTTTGGTCTAGTCTGAATCATTTTTGATCTTGTATCAAAAAGCCCGAAACCAAACCGTTAAGAAAAGCCCGATTTCGATTTCCTACATGTATATTTACCAACACAATTGACTAAATGGACCCTTATTAGTCCATTATCAGGTTGTTATCTACTTGATTTTGGTTTCAGACGGATGGGTACAAATAATAGAGACAAATAGGAGTGTGACATGTTGGTAAACAGTGACCGAATAGGAGCACAACATATCGTCTTCCATACCATAGCACGGACCATACAACCAATAAGAGCACGTCACGTCAGTTAGCGCAAAACCCCCAAACTAGTGTGGGAAAGTCACCTTTTCTACTAATAGCATGATAGCATGTTGAGGATAATCGGCCACCTCCTACTTAAGTTAAGCAAAAATCTAACATAGACAACTTCACTAACTACTATATATATATATATATATATATATATATATATATATATATATATATATATATATATATATATATATATATATATATATATATATATATATAGTAGATTCCCAGGAAAATCTCAATAAAATAGGTTACTTACTTGGTTTTAATAACAATAGTTGTGCACGTAGTCCTTAAGTCGTTTAAGGAACCTGAATCATAATAATGGAATATTCTTGATTTAATATATTATGAAAACCACATAAGTAATTCAATTTTGTTATATAAAGATAAAAATAAAAGTTCACCCTTTCCTTTCTATTGGATACATCTTCCAGCACCCCATTTTTGCCGTTGTTTTCTCCTTGTCATCATAGGCAAGGAAGGGGCATCCCAGTCATTTGAGAAAGAAATATAAAAATAAAAAAAGGGGGGAGGTTGTTAGGCCGGTTTAGTGGATTTTTGTTTAGGCCCATTTCATGAGAGGGTTAAGTGGGTTCGGATTTATTTTTCTTAAAAAGAATTTTTGAAGTGGTCTTAATTTTGAAATGGACTTATGTTCCTAAATGATTTAAAAAAAAGGATTTGGCTTATATCTTTAATGGGCCCAAATTAAAAGTAATTTTTTTTTTTGGTAAGAATTAAAAGTAATTTAGGGTTTTAGGTTATTTAAGACAATTTGGTAGGGGTGTCAAGTTAATTAATCAGGGTTATAAAAACCTAAGGAGCCCTACACTAAAGAGGTCATTCTCAAAAAAAAAAAAAGGGGGTAGTAGAGAGTGCGACTGAGAGAGAGGGTTTGGAATTGCAGAAAAGAGACCGGAGACCTGCTATGAGAGAGGGTTAAAGAGTGGGACGAATGGGGCGACAATGGCGGTAGGGCTTCCGTAAAGAGAGGATTTGAAGAAGGGAGCCTAAAAGAAAGAGAGAGCCTTGTTTCGTGAAGGCAGAGGGTTGAGAAAGGAGGAAGAGATGGAGATCGGGAATGAGAGGGAATAGAGGGAGAGAAGAGAGGGAAATGAGGAAGAGAAGCCGATAGAGGTGGTCGCCACTGTCGCCCACTACTAGTGAAGAAGGAAAAACCACCACCGCCGCCACTACCGGTAAGGAAGAAAGAACCGCTGTCATCGTCAATGAGGAAGAAAGAGAGCTGCCACCGGGGATCCTTTCTCCCTCCATTATACAGACGATCCATCTTCGGATCCTTTTGCCAATCAGGTAAGTTCTAAAACAACCGATTGCATTCCTTATCCCTTTTTCAAGCGATTGCATCAGCCCTTATCTCAGTTTGTATGGTTTATCTTCTTGTATTTTTTTTTCTATTTAATTTTGGATTGTTTCCCCCATGTGACTGCCGCGCATGCCTAATCTTGCGATTTAGTGAGTGGAATGTCCACCTGATCTTGCGATTTGGTGAGTGGAATGTCCACCCCCTCCCCCCCCCTATTGGGAATAGTCCCACATTGCTAATGAGATTGGAATCCTGTGGTCTTTTATATGGAGAGTCCCTCCACTTTCTAGTTCGAACTTTTGAGTTGGAAACTTGACATGGTATCAGAGCTCCAGGTTCCCTTTCATAATAATTCAAAAAAAAAAAAGAGGCCAAGTCACCAAAAAGGGACGCCAGTTGCACAGAATAGGGACTATAGTCACCCAAAGAGGGACGATCACCCAAAGAGGGACGATCACCCAAAAAGAGGGACTATATGTCACCCAAAGAGGGATCACTCACCCAAAGAGGGACCAGTCACCTGAAAAGTGCCATGTAATGCCACATATACACCACCTAATAGTGGGGTTACATGTGAGGGGGAGTATTAGGAATAGTCCCACATTGCTAATGAGATTGGAATCCAGTGGTCTTATATATGGAGAATCCCACCACTTACTAGTTCGAACTTTTGAGTTGAAAACTTGACACCCCCATCCCCATGAAATTGGATTGGAACTAAAAACTCTATATGTCGATTTGGTACTATTGTGCTCAGCCTCTTTTTTTAGAAAAAAAATATATTGTAGATGATCTATGAGGGTTTTTAGTGAAAGGTTTAGTGGGTACAAATCTGGCACAATATGAACAAGCAAATCTACCATTCATAATCTCATTTTTTTGGTCTGCATTTGATAGACACAATCTAGGGTCAGGCTGAAATTTGTTTCATGCGCCAGTAATTTCAGTTGGTTCAGGATTTAAGTCAAAGTCTAGTTTTGAGCTTGTTTAATTGAGTTTGGGTTTGGGCTTGTTTGATTGGGGATGGTTTGGGTTTGTTTTGGTTTAGTTTGGTTTATGTGGTTCGATTTAGAATTTAAGTCTCGGATCGGTTCAAGATTTATGTCTAAGTCTGGGTTTGTTTGATTGAGCTTTGGTTTGGGCTTATTTGATTGGGGATGGTTTGGGTTTGTTTTGGTTTAGTTTGGTTTATGTGGTTCGATTTAGGATTTAAGCCTCGGATCGGTTCAAGATTTAAGTTTAAGTTGAGTTTGTTTGATTGAGCTTTGGTTTGGGCTTGTTTGATTGGGGATAGTCTGGGTTTGTTTGGTTTAGTTTGGTTTATGTGGTTCAGTCTAGGATTTAAGTCTAGGACCGGTTCAGGATTTAAGTCTAAGTCTGAGTTTGTTTGACTAAGTCTAGTTTGAATTTGTTTTAATGGAGGTTGAATTTGGTTTAAGGTGTACTAGGTTTATGCCTAGGGTAGGTGGATCCGCATCCTCTCCTCCCAGAGGTACTGGGAGGATGGAGACGCCCTCATCGGAAGGTCGACACGTGGCTCACGAGAGAATCAGAGTGTAAGACCCGCACTCCATGAACCCGATCTAAACCTTGAATTCATGTCATAACAGGTTTTCCAATCATCATCGGGCTAGACGGGACGAGCGGATGACAAACAGGTACGAAACAGACCGAATCAAGTATGAATTAATTCATACCAGTCGATGGTACTGGTCTTGGTACCGGTCGACCGGTATAGCCTGCGCAGCAGACCACTAAGATCCGAAAACGGATCTCTGCGGGTCCCACTTTCTAAATTTCAAACCGAAGGACTTTTCTAATGCTAGGAGGCTTCCTAAACCTAAACCTAGCCTATATAAACCCCTCTAAACCTCCTAAAACCTCTTCCATGATCCTCACACCTAGAAAGGAGAAAGAGGCTGGAAAAAGGAGAAAAAGCTAGGAAGGAAAGGGAAGAGCCGACATTGCCGTTCGACGAAGAACAAGTTACCGCAAGTCAACGGTAAGTGCTCAAACCTTCCTCTACCATAAGTAATCTAGAATGGTTAGTTGTAGTTGGATCAATACCATGCAAAGCGAGGTATTGATCTAAACCCTATGTTGTCGTCAAATCCTAATTTAGTCGATAAACCCTAGATTCAAGTTCTAGATTGAGATCATCGAAACTAGGACTTGAATGGAGTTGAAAATAACTCTAACTCAATGCTTAGACCTAGGATGTGTAGGAGAAACCCTAGGATCAATAGAGGATAACCGACGGAAGGCGAGGACCAAGTGTATGGTCTTCCGGAGACATACCGGTCGACCATACCGGTCGCACCATATGCGATCGCTACTGCAATCGGTAATTCCTGGGGACTGGTCTGTGGGGACCGATCGACCATACCGGTTGCAGGTTTCCCCATAGTGCTGCGACCGGTACTGTGATCGGTCAGCTCTGTAAGATGTGTTTTGCCATTGTTGGCTTTCCGACCAACGTAAACCTATTCTAACTAAACCCTAATATCATATAGGACCTTGTGATAGCACGTTTGGACCTTGCGACGCGGAGCAAGCTATCAAACAAGCGTCAGGTAAGGGAATCTAACCTAAACCCTAACAGTTAATAATAGTAAAACGTTGTTAATAGTTATGATTCCGTGGATTGATGTTTGTGCATTCTCGCATGTCATCCTTTACTTTCAGTTATTATTATTGTTCATGCATACTTGCTATGCTAGGTTGTGACTGTTAGGCATGTGATTGTTTTCGTTGGTCTATGGAATGGGAAGGGCCTAGGGTCTGGGATCATTCCTCATACTAGCACCTTTTCGTATTGTTCTGTCTTAGCATGCTTGGTGTGGGTAGGGTATCAGGGGGAGGGAGTGGCACTGTGGTCTCCGGCCTGGCCACTAGACTCTAGCTCTATCTCTATGTTGTAGGGAGCTACGCTGGGACAAGGCCAACTGTGATGACATGTAGGATTGGTTAGTTGTGAACCCAGTTTGCAAGCCCTCGCCAATAGGGGCTTATGTGTTGGTATGAGTAGAGTATCAGGGGAGGTGTTGGCGGTGTTTGATCCGGATGCCTTAGCTCTATCTTTATTCCATGATAGGGTGCATGTGGGACGGCAGTTATGTTTGATCCATTGGGCGGCTTCACACACTAGTGTATAGAGGTGCGGTGGCCGTCAATCCTTTCTATAGCACATTGCAAACTTAAAAACCAGACCATGATGTGAATGTTACTCATGCATATGTATGTTGCATTGTCTGATTGTCTTACTGAGCTAAGTTGTGAGCTCACCCTTGTATATATACATGTTTTTAGATGTTGATGCAGGTTACACACTGGAGGATTATGTGGACGCTCCAGTGTATGGAGGGGTGGCTGCCCTAGACGTGCAAGCAGGAGAGGATGAGCATGACGCTTCGTACGAGTGCCCTTTCTGCGTGTACCTTTAGGATTTGATTTTAATTTGTTCTATTTATTTTTGGTTGGAAATATAGTGATGTAAAGATATTTATTTAAGTTTTGGAAATTTGAATAATTGAATATTTTTTTTAAATTTATCAATAGATTACTCAGTTCATTTTATTTAAGATTTTCGCTGTATTTATTATATTCTGATTGTGGTTATGTGCAGTGGTTTGTATGAGTGGACACGGTCTTATTGAGATCCTGGTGTGAACCGTTGGTTCAGTGACGGTTCACTCACACTTCTGATTCAGTCGAAATTGAGGTGTGATAACTTGGTATCAGAGCTCTTAGGCTCTGTCCAGCAGACCATATTGCACTTAACTAAGTCGATGAACTGAGATTGGAAGAATTAAAAGCTTTAATAAAAACCCACCTTAAGCACTTGTTTGATGCCTGAGACTAAATACGAAAGAGCATAATATACTATACTAAAGGTGGAATTAATAAACAGTCATGCTCTAGATAGGAATCCTAATGACAAGTGAGAAAAATCATAAACTTCCACCAAATTGAAAAAAAAAAGAAACTGTATAAAAAGTAGAATATAGAACATCCAAAGAGCTAGATAGGTTTTTATAGGATGCGGTGCATTATTGACTTACTCTTATGATTATAGAGGATGCACATACCTGATTCTAATTCATGTACCTTGACAGAATACCTTCTTGATTCAACCTGTCAATTAGAGTTATAGATGTTATTTCCTTAGAATTAGTCCTGATTTTACCAATCTGAGCCACTCTCATGATCGACATCATGAACAAAGATATGAACTGAATGAACAGTTAAATGTTTAATCATGTTGAGTGTACATCTTTTCGATTTATTCCAGATTTATTGATGTACCAAAATTTTCTCTAGATTTACTCTTGTAGTGCCTTGACCAATGACATTATATACCCGATGGAACCTATAACCATGAGGTTAAGAGCTGTAGAATCTCAACTTCCATTTATTTGGACCACCGTACAACTTAACGACCTTTGGATGATGGTTGGATTACCATAGATTTACTCTTGATCCTTTAAACCTAAGTTCACTAGATAAAACAAGTGTTCGTCATTATACTGAATTCGAAAGAAGGAAATGAATCACTGTTGGATAAGCATTATGATTCTTACATTTCTCAACATCCATTGATAAGATGTTTAGTTAATAAGGAAATTATTGGAAGGAAGATGATTAAATTCAGATTAGATTTTATAGTCAAGGAACCTCAGATGAAGTAATGGAGGATCTATTTTAAGATTTCTAAATGGATGGATTTGTGTCATGATCTGTAAAAGAGTGCATAAGCAGGAAGTGAGAACTATCAAGAGTAGCCAATAAAGAAATAGATAGCACTCAAGTGGAGTTAAAGATGACTATATCGGTATGAATTTTGACAAGGCAGAAGATTTCTAAAGACAGATCTAAGAGTGGATACAAAGATGAAGTCAAAAAAAAATATCGCATTGATAGTATTCGGATTGGTACAAGTAATACTGAGTTATGCCAATGTCGAGTGAGATGATTAAGTAAAGACTAAAAGAGTTTGGCTGAATTAATGAATTTATAAGCATATACCCTAATGCTTATAGATAGACTTGAGATATGTAATGAGTAAATAGTCAGAAGACGCTAATGCCTAGTGGAATACCTGGTCATACTTATACGTAAAGCACACTCAGATCGATTGGGCAATATTTAAAGGAGCTTTCTTCGATAAATATTTTTCAAAGAGCTTTAGAGATCAAATGGAGAAGGAATTCCTCAACCTGCAACAATCCCAGTCGACGGTTGATGCTTACCAGCAGAGATATGAAGAGCTGTTCTTCTTCGCTCCTGCAAGCATGCAAGAGGAAGAAACCAAGACCCATAGGTTCACCATGGGATTGCGAGGGAGTATCCAAGAGCACATCTTGGGTTTGGAGAAGAAGATATATAATGAGGCTGTACAGGTTGCTAGGGTAATTGAATCCAGTCAAAGAGACAACTTCTTTGCTTAAAACAGGGGACTGAAGAGGCCTGCTATTGAGACTTCAGGTGGAGGCAATACTAGACCATTCCGCCCATACAGGGCTCAGTTGGCTGTGGTGCCTGCAAGGAACACTACTGCACCACCACCGTCACAGTTTGCTGGACAGAACCCAAATGTTAAATGTTTCAACTGCTAGCAATTGGGTCATTGTGCGAGGACCTGCACTCTACCTAAGAAGCAACTGTCGCAACAAGGAAAGGTATTTGCAGTCACCACTGAAGAGACAGCCGCATCACCTGATGTGGTTACTAGTATGATTCTATCCCTTCCTATTTGACTTACTGTTTGTTGTATTTGAGCATTAGAACTAAGGGATAATTAAATTTCAGAGACTGTAAATATAGATAGTATACCTGCCAGAGTACTCTTTGACTCTGGGGCCACACACTCCTTTGTTTCTATTTCTTTTGGGAAGCGAATGGAATTACCTGTCAATCGAATGGCAGACTTTGACGTCATCTTGGGAATGGATTGGCTAGGCCATCATTCGGCTAGCTTATTATGTGGTGAAAGGAAACTGGTGCTTAAAGATGAGAAAGGGAAAGAGTTTAGCTTCACTGGGACCAAGTTACCTAGGAAGCGAAAGTTGATTCTCTCCACCCTAAAAGCTAAGAGATGCTTAGAGAAGGGAGGAGTGGGGTATTTAGTGTCTGTGGTCGACATCACTGTCGAGGTGCCAAAGATGGAAGATCTAGATGTGGTATGAGAATTTCTAGATGTATTTTCAGAGGATCTACCAGGTCTACCTCTAGACAGGGCTATGGAGTTCGTGATAGACCTTATGTAAGACCCGTACCGAACTAACCGGTCTTACCACCTTGTATCAGGTCTACCTATCATTGTCCAACCACACGGACCAAGTGCGTGAAGGAAATCACAAAATCAGATATGAAATTGACCCAAAATAGTAAAATGGAGGGTAAGGTCGCATGCCTAAACAGGTAGGGTCGACCCCACCTCAGCAGGGTCCAACCCATGACTTTCGAGTCCTAGGGTCAGATGACTTAAGACCCTAGGGTCGACGGATTCTGTGACCCTAGGATCGACCCTAGGCAAACTAACAAAAACCGAAAATTAGGAAACTTTCCTAATTCAAAGGGAACCTTTCCTAAACTCATTGGGACGTATTTTGGGAGGTTTTCCTCTATAAATAGGATGTCTCTTAGGCTCTTTTACTCCTTTTGAAACCCTAATTGAAAGTGAGAGAAGAGAAGAGAAGGAAGAGAAGGAAAGTTGGAGAAGAAGGCTAAGGAGAAGAGTTTCAGAGGAATCTCTGAATTCAGCAAAACTAAGGTATGAAAACATTCTCCATAGATTGTGTAAGACCCTAGAATAGTATATAAAGAGGGTATGATCTAGGAGAAACCCAAATCATCCATCCATGGGAAGATTTCAATTGAATCCATGGAGGGAATCATGGTAAACAAAGTAAAGGAAGTAACTTGGAGTTTAAGCCATAGAACAATCATAGAATGGACCATGAAAGTAAGTCAAAGGATCCAAACACGAAAGAGTGGACTGTAGGATGAAAAGTTGACTCAAATTACATCTGGTCACACTTAGGTTCGACTGGTAACCGACCCTATCAGACCACAGGATCGACCCCCAAATCTCGGGAAGTCCAGGGAAGCTATGGTCGCACCTAGGGTCGATGGATAATCGACCCTATGATCGACCCTATACCCTGGGGTTTCAGATATCTGTGACCCATCCTGCGACCCATCCTGCGACCCATCCTGCGACCCTAGCTTTACAGCAAGCCTAAAACTGTCGGAATGAATTCTAGTTAAAATCTATCGACTTGTTAGGTTTTCTATTGATATAAAGGTGATTCTTAAAGCTTGAAAGAGGATCTACACTCAAGCAAAGGTGAGGGAATAAGACCTAAACTAATTGGCTAATAATAAACCGTTTTGTTTATTGAGTCCAATCCCATGTATGATTCTATGATTGTATGATTGTAATGTGCATATCACATGTCATCTACTATTCCTGTTATTACTGTTCATGCATATTTAATTCTGTTTATTTACAACATGATGTTGATGATGATGCTAGGAATAGGCATGTGTATGTTTGTGTGTGGTTAGTGTACTTGATGCGAATGGGGCATCAGGGGAAGTGTGATGCGGTGCGGTCCTAAGCACTTTAGCCCTATCTCTACTCAAGTCTTATCCACTGACATCGTCGTATCGCCATTACCTTAGCAGAACTATTACATCGTAGGGCATCAGGGGAGGTGGTCTCGGATCGTGTAGTCTTCGACTCTGTCGGGGGGCCTTAGCTCTATCTCTATAGACGTATTGAGGCATGTTGGGGTGAGGCCTTGGATACACTGTTTGACATTAGGATTGGTTAGTTGCGAGTCCAGTTTGCAAGCCCTCACCAATGGGGGCTTACGTGTTGGTATGGGTAGGGCATCAGGGGAAGTGTGATGCGGTGCGGTCCTAAGCACTTTAGCTCTATCCCTATTCCATGGTGGGGTGGATGTGGACGACAATGGTGTTTGATCCATTGGGTGGGCTTACACACCTATGTATAGAGGTGCGACGGCCACCAAACCTTTCTATTGCACATTGCAAACTTATGAACCAGACCAAAGATATGAATTGAATGCATGCATATGTTTGTTGAATCGTTTTGTTTGCTCACTGAGCAGTGATATGTGCTCACCCTTTCCGAATTTGAATATTTTTTTTAGTTGATGTTGCAGGTGCGACTGTGGAAGATTATATGAATGCTCCTGCATACGGGCACGTTGCTGCAATGGATGCTGAAGATATAGTGGAGACGCATGACTCATCATGCGAGTACAACTCATGCGTTTTCAATTAGCTTTTTTTTTGGACCATTAAGGAAATGTAATTTGATATTTTATTTACTTATGTCTTGGTTGATACAACATAATTGGGTATTTTATTTATGATTATCACATTTAGATTCTCAGTTCATTTAATATTAAGACTTCTGCTATTGTGTATTTATTCTGATTATGGTTGTAGATGTGTATGGTTTAAGCAAATGGACACAGTCTATTTGAGATCCTGGTTGAACCGTTGGCTTATTAGCGGTTCATCACACCGTTCTGAATAGTGCGAAATTGGGGTGTGACACCTTATGCCAGGGTCGGCGCCGGTGTCTAAGGCACCGTACAGGATGGCCCCTACTAAATTAAAGGAGTTGAAGACCCAATTACAAGAACTATTAGATAAGGGCTTCATACGACCAAGCATATCACCGTGGGGAGCACCTGTATTGTTCGTCAAGAAGAAGGATGGTAGTGTACGGCTGTGTATCAACTACCGAGAGTTGAATAAGTTAACCAATAAGAATCGATATCCTTTACCTAGGATCGATGATATGTTCGATCAGTTATAGGGTGCAAAGGTTTTCTCGAAGATTGATCTTAGATCAGGGTATCACCAATTGAAGATTAAGGACACAGATATTCCGAAGACTGCTTTCAGGACAAAATATGGACATTATGAGTTCCTTGTAATGCCATTCGGGTTGACTAGAGCTCCAACGTCGTTCATGGAACTGATGAACCGAGTGTTTCATGACATGTTGGACACTTCGGTCATCGTATTCATTGATGACATATTGGTCTACTCGCAAGACAGGGAGACTCATGCGACACATTTGAGAGCAGCCCTACAACAACTGAGAAGAGAGAAGCTTTACGCCAAGTACAAGAAATGTGAATTTTGGCTGAAGGAAGTAGCCTTCTTGGGTCACGTAGTATTTGTAGAGGGTATCAAGGTAGATCCAAGCAAGATCGCAGCTATAGTAGGATGGGATGCACCAAAGTCAGTTGCGGAGATTCATAGTTTCCTTGGATTGGCTGGTTACTATAGAAGATTTGTGAAAGACTACTCGAGGATCACCATTCCACTTACCAGACTAACCAAGAAGGGAGAAAAATTCATATAGATAGATGAGTGCGAGAAGTGCTTTCAGACTTTGAAGTCAAGACTAGTCTCTGCACCTATCTTGACCATCCCAGCACCAGGCTTACCGTTTACCCTATATACGGATGCTTCAGGGTTGGGTATTGGATGTGTGTTGATGCAAGGAGAACAGGTGATTGCCTACGCATCGAAACAGTTAAAAGAGCATGAGAAGAATTATCCTATACATGATTTGGAGTTAGCAGCGGTTATACATGCAATCAAGATTTAGAGACACCACCTTTATGATGAAAAGTTTCAGATTAAGTCGGATCACAAGAGCTTAATTTACCTTTTCACTCAGAAGGACCTGAATATGAGACAGAGGAGATGACTGGAATTATTAAAAGATTATGATTGTGACATTCAGTACCATTCGGGTAAGGAAAACGTTGTGGCTGATGCCTTAAGCTGAAAGTGGGCATCGAAGCCTGAGGCAAGACCTAGTACAAATGCTGCATTGTGTGCTGCAGCCTCAAGCTTAATAGAAAATGATGAAGAATATATATTAGAAACTGTAGGAGATCCAGTGGAACAGGATTTAATTCATAAGTTCACGTTGATGTTCGCAGCTTTGAAGATCTCATCGGATCTCATAGATGAGGTCAAAGTAGCAATCCTACAAGATCCACACCTCAAGACTGTGCAAGAAGATCTAGAGAAGGGTAAAAGCAATCCTGACTTTACCTTAGATTCAGACAAGGTACTCAGGTATCGTGGACGATTATGTATACTTGAGAGTGAGAACTCAAATATCAGAGATCGAGTTATGACAGAAGCTCATTACACCTCATATTCAGTACATCCAGGAAGCACCAAGATGTACCATGATTTAAGAAGATTGTATTGGTGGAGGGGTATGAAAGCAGATGTAGCTCGATTCGTATTCCAATGTCTGAATTGCCAGCAAGTTAAAGCTGAAAGGCAGAGACCCACAGGTTTGCTACAACTACTACCAGAGCCAGCATGGAAGTGGGATTGTATACAATGGATTTCGTCACTGGCCGACCCTTGACACCAAGGTCAGTGGATGCAGTATGGGCTATAGTCGATCGACTTACCAAGACAGCTCGATTCATCGCTATCAGACCCCAGTATACCATGGAGAAGCTGACCAAGCTATATGTGGATAATATAGTCAAACTTCATGGCATCCCAGAAAGTATAGTATCTGATAGAGATCCCCGTTTTACATCAAAGTTCTGAGAAGGATTACAGAAAGCAATGGGAACCAAGCTGAAGTTTAGCATAACTTTTCATCCTCAAACAGACAGGCAGTCAGAAAGAACTATTTAAATTTTAGAAGATATGCTCAGAGCGTGTGCTCTAGATTTCAAAGGAGCTTGGGACGAGAAGCTATCACTCATCGAGTTTGCTTATAACAACAGTTACCAGGCTACGATCCAGATTTCTCCATATGAAGCACTCTATGGGAAGAAATATCGTACACCTCTGTTATGGAATGAGGTGGGAGAGAGAACGATTGTAGGACCGAAGTTCGACGAAGAAACTTTTCGAGTAATTGATCGAATTAAAGAAAGAGTGAAGATAGCTCAAGTTCGACAAAAACACTATGCAGATAACCGACGTCGAGATCTGGAGTTTGCAGTGGGTGATAATGTATTCTTGAAGATATCACCTGTGCGAGGTCTGAAACGATTTGGTAAGAAGGGGAAGCTATGCCCCAGGTATATGGGACCATACAAGATTTTGACCACGTGGCAATGTGGCATATCAACTGGCTCTACCACCATCCATGTCAAGCGTTCATAATGTGTTCCATGTTTCGTTATTGAAGAAGTACGTCAGGGATCCATCGCACATCTTAAAAGCAGACCCACCAGACTTGATATAGGACTTGACGTTTAAAGTTGTACCTGTGATGCTCATAAGCCGAAAAGTACAACATCTCCAAAACAAGGATATCCACTATGTGAAAGTGCATTGGAAAAGCCAAGACGTAGAAGAAATTACTTCGGAGGAAGAGAATGCGATGAGAAAGGAATACCCTAACCTTTTCGATGACCAAGGTACGTTCAAATTTCGAGACTGAAATTTATTTTAAGGGTGGGGGAGTTGAGAAACGTACATGCAAATTTCGGGGATGAAATTTCTTTTAAGGGTGGGGGAGTTGTAAGACCCGCACTCCATGAACCCGATCTAAACCTTGAATTCATGTCGTAACAGGTCTTCTAATCATCATCGGGCCAAACGGGACGAGCGGATGAAAAATAGGTACGAAACAGACCGAATTAAGTATGAATTAATTCATACTGATCGATGGTACCGGTCTTGGTACCGATCGACTGGTATAGCCTGCGCAGCAGACCACTAAGATCCGGAAACGAATCTCTGCGGGTCCCACTTTTCAAATTTCAATCCGAAGGACTTTCCTAATGCTAAGAGGCTTCCTAAACCTAAACCTAGCCTATATAAACCCCTCTAAACCTCCTAAAACCTCTTCCATGATCCTCACAAACCCTAGAAAGGAGAAAGAGGCTGAAGAAGGAGAAGAAGCTAGGAAGGAAAGGAAAGAGCCGACATTGCCGTTCGACGAAGAACGAGTTACCGTAAGTCAACGGTAAGTGCTCAAACCTTCCTCTACCATAAGTAATCTAGAATGGTTAGTTGTAGTTGGATCAATACCATGCAAAGCAAGGTATTGATCTAAACCTTATGTTGCCGTCAAATCCTAATTTAGTCGATAAACCCTAGATTTAAGTTTTAGGTTGAGATCATCGAAACTAGGAATTGAATGGAGTTGGAAATAACTCTAACTCAATGCTTAGACCTAGGATGTGTAGGAGAAACTCTAGGATCAATAGACGGTGACCGACGGGAGGCGAGAACCAAGTGTGTGGTCTTCCGAAGACATACCGATCGACCATACTGGTCGCACCATGTGCGACTGGTACTGCGATAGGTACTTCCCAGGGACTGGTCTGTGGGGACCGGTCGACCATACCGATCGTAGGTTTCCCCACAGTGCTGCGATTGGTACTGTGACCGGTCAGCTCTGTGAGATGTGTTTTGCCATTGTTGATTTTTCGACTAATGTAAACCTATTCTAACTAAACCTAATATCGTATAAGACCTTGTGATAGCACGTTTGAACCTTGCGATTCGGAGCAAGCTATCAAACAAGCGTCAGGTAAGGGAATCTGACCTAAACCCTAATAATTAATAACAATAAAACATTGTTAATAGTTATGATTCTATGGATTGATATTTGTGCATTCTCGCATGTCATCCTTTAATTTCAGTTATTATTAATGTTCATGCATACTTGTTATGCTAGGTTGTGACTGTTAGGCATGTGATTTTTTTCGTTGGTGTGTGGAATGGAAAGGGCCTGGGGTCTGGGATCATTCCTCACACTAGCACCTTTTTGTATCGTTCTGTCTTAGCATGCTTGGTGCGGGTAGGGTATCAGGGGGAGGGAGTGGCACTGTGGTCTCTGGCCTGGCCACTAGACTCTAGCTCTATCTCTATGTCGTAGGGAGCTACGCTGGGACAGGGCCAACTGTGATGACATGTAGGATTTGTTAGTTGTGAGCCCAGTTTGCAAGCCCTCGCCAATAAAGGTTTACGTGTTGGTATGGGTAGAGTATCAGGGGAGGTGTTGGCGGTGTTTGATCCGGACGCCTTAGCTCTATCTCTATTCCATGATACGGTGCATGTGGGACGACAGTGGTGTTTGATCCATTGGGCGGCTTCACACACTCGTGTATAGAGGTGCGGTGGCCACCAATCCTTTCTATAGCACATTGTAAACTTAACAACTAGACCATGATGTGAATGTTACTCATGCATATGTATGTTGCATTGTCTGATTGTCTTACTGAGCTAAGTTGTGAGCTCACCCTTGTATATATACATGTTTTTATATGTTGAAGTAGGTTACACATTGGAGGATCATGTGGACGCTCCAGTGTGTGGAGGCGTGGCTGCCCTGAACGTGCAAGCAGGAGAGGACGAGCATGACACTTCATGCGAGTGCCCTTTCTGTATGTACCTTTAGGATTTGATTTTAATTTGTTCTATTTAATTTCGGTTGGAAATACAGTGATGTAAAGATATTTATTTAAGTTTTGGGAATTTAAATAATTGAATATTTTATTTGAATTTATCAATAGATTACACAGTTCATTTTATTTAAGACTTTCGCTGTATTTATTATATTCTGATTGTGGTTATGTGCAATGGTTTGTATGAGTGGACACAGTCTTATTGAGATCCTGGTGTGAACCGTTGGTTCAGTGATGGTTCACTCACACTTCTGGTTCAGTCAGAATTGGGGTGTGACATAGAGCCCCACGTCTGAGCCAACAGGGGGTGTCGGCTCAGTTTGTTTTCTCGGACTTGGGGCTCAGATTCTCCTGAGAGTCACTTGTTAGCCATCCGATGGGGGTGTCCCTGTCCTCCTAGAGGTATTGGGAGGAGAGGATTTAAATCGGTTAGAGCTAGAGTTAGTTGGTGTATAGGGTTGGTATGATTTGGTTTAAATGGGGCTTATATGTTTGCTTTAGAGTGTATTATTTCGGGTCTAGGTCCGGATTAGTTTAGTGTGGTCCAACCTTAGTTGGTATGACCCGAATTAATCTAGTTTGGCTTATATGCTTAATTGACTCTTTCCATAATTGAGATTGATTTAATTCCTACCGGAGCCATTCTTTTTTATATAATCTGGATTGGGTTCTTATTATGCATAAGTAGATTCGATCAGACACTCCACTTGGTCTACATTATGTGTTTATACACCTTTGTGTCTTAGTTTGAGTATATGGTTTAATGCATGACCATACCTGACGATTTATGACCATCAGATTAATGTATGCATGCTGAACTTGATTAACCTGATATAATGATTAAAAATGCATGAACCTTACCCCCAAGAGATGTATCCCTCATTCAAATATCTTCAGTTTTTAATAATTTAGGGATACACTATGTACGGGGGTACCTTCGGCCCCATATATATGGTTGTGGTACCCTTTCTAGCGTGATGATGATTTTAGGGGACTCTAGCGAGTCCAACCTCCACACAAGATCTCATATCTCGTGTCAACCTAGGTGGGCCCATTTAGCTTGAGGCCCATCCCTATCTTAGGCCCAGATCTATGAGTGTCATGGGTAATCGTTGTATAAATGTGATGAACGCTAGGTTGATGGTTCAAATTTGGCTTATGGTTATGGGCTATTTTATTTCCCTAAGTTGGGAATTGAATGAGAATAGTTGATCCCTATCGAGTTTGGGGAGCTGCGTAGTAGCCTCTTGAGTGTTGCTATGTGGGATCCATGGCCTGTTAACCATGGAAACTACGTCAACCTGATTCTCATTTGAGATACATAGGCAGTGGGGAGCCGCTTGGCTTCGCACATTGTCAATTAGAGGTAAGTCCCTTGATTTAGGGATTAACTCTTCGAGGGGACATTCCTATGAGTTTGAAAGTACCTCACACAACAGATGAGTTCCATGATTACGGGAACATTCACCTCTTTGATGTGTCTCATGATTATAGTAACATTCGCTCTACACGCACTTGTTTACATCTCCACCTGAACTATGTTTTGCCTGATTTCCCGCCACTGGGGATACATAGACAATTTGGAATGTCTCCCAAACTCAGTCATATAGTTGTTGTATTTTTATTGTTTATTTAGAATCAATTGTCATCACCTTTTCATTCTTATTTCATTCATTCATTCATCTGTACATTCATTTTCATTGCCCATCAATTGTAGAATTGTTAGTTTGCAATGAGATCCCTTAATGTAATGAGAATTAGAGATATTGGCTAGGGGAGGGTTCCCCATCATGCCTTATAAGATAGATTAGATAACCCCAAATGTGCATAATGAAAGGAAAGGATAGGGCATAGGAAGATTAGTCAATGACCGAGTGAGTTGGGTGCCTAACACCTTCCCAATTTGTAAATTGGGCGCTTACCCACCTTTGGTTAGAATAGTAAGCCAATTCATTGAGTCAAATAAGTCACTACTATTTTTCCAAGTGAGAGACGATTTTTTTAGGTCCTAGACCTTATCTAGGTGGCGACTCCAGATTTTACCCCCACCTGTGTGAGTGGATGAGATCTTAAGGTGAAAACCTTTCGATCTCCATTTTGTGTTCAGAGTAGAGTTTAAAAAAGAAACAATTAAAAAAAAACGAGTATCACAATCATTGTAAGAGAATCACCATCAAATATTTTTCGACCATCGTCTTCATAGTGGTAACTTTGCTGGGGACTCACGCTAGACTCCCAGATTTATTATGTTTATCCTTTCTCCTTACACTTAGAAATTGTCATCTTTGCGGTTATAGGTTGTACATTGATAGAGACATTAGTTGTATTTTTGGGGTGTTAGTTAATTGTAAATACTTGTGATATTATTGTAGTTGTGATTACCCATCATAGGGAGGGTGGGGGTCATTATACACAAATGTGGTTAGTTGTTCAAGGCCCTATGCTCATTCGGTGTCCCACCCAGCTAAGCTACAAACCTTGGCTTATACCTATGGACCATGACTAAAGAGGGCTTTGAGTAATTATTCCCTGGGTCTGCTTGGGGGGGGGCTATTGCTACTCAACATCACTTGGTTTTGTAGCGTATATAAAGGGATGTAGGTGCCGATGATTCAATGTGCACACGGTAATAGGGTTCTTTATCCTTATTAAGGTGGCCTTTCCCAGTCCTATTACATCTATCTACTAATACTTGTATGCTAGGTTCATCCCTGAACAAACGAGGTGTTACCTTTATCCTTGATATCCATGTTTGGGTGACCAGTTTCATGTCGCCATCTTTATTGGTTTGTTGGTTTGAATGATCAGATGCATGAGTTACATGCATGCTCTAATCGCTTGTAGGTGAGGGTTGCCCCTTTGGTTCCAGGAGATCTGGATGGCGGTATCCACCTCTCGTAATATGCATAACTGGTATGCTCGATATTTTACACTCAATTCTCTAATCTTGGATAGTAATTTGAAATTTTCACAACTTGGCAATTATCGGTGAAGTGATCATTTGTTTGTTGATGGTCGGCGAGAAAGAGAGAAGTTCTTGTTTCTGACGCTTTAAAGAGAGAATAGCAGGGGTTTCGAACCAAAAAATTCTTTGCTATCTCATTTGGGAAATCATCGACTAAGTGAATTTTCCCAAATCCTCTGATTATGGTACATCTGAGTGGTTGGAATTTTGGTATGATGTGATCCATCTTAGGGATGCACTTCTCCCCGAAAACCAATCAAGGGACTATTCTGAATCATTGAGGTTGGTAGAGATCAACTTAATTGAGTTCTTGTATGAGAGCTAACCATTGTTTGGTTGAGTCATCTTGTTTGTGCTTGTGAACTCTTCATAATTCAACTTAGTCTAATAGATTCTTTATTTGTTGTCAATAACTAGAGTTTCCTACTCCATACCCACCATTTGGCAGGTAAGAAGTCCAACTTTTAGGAGGTTTTCTAGATTGCCCAACCCATAGTCTACCCTAATATACCCTCAAGATACAGAGGACAATTTAGTGGCAATGGAAGGACACATAGATCCACCTACAAATGATATCACCACCTTGGCAGCTGCAACCACTGGGTTGGAATAGATAGTCAAGGCCTTGGTTGATTTAGTTCAATAGAATGTACATATTGGGAAGCCTAGGCCAACAGATCATGTAGCATCTCCAGATGGTGGTAGTGGTCATAATACCCCAAGCAGAGTTCCTCCTTCCATTTCCAGGACATACCCTAGATCAGGAGTTATCTTATCCGAAGCAAAGTGAGTTAGACAAACAGTTATCCAGTTTAGCAGTGTTGAGTAGACTTCAGAATGTAGAGCATCTATTTAGGGGTATGAAAGGCATACAGGATCAAATTATTGATGCAAAAAGGATGAACTATTTCCCTTAAGACAAACTCCCTGACAAATTCAAATGGCCTCTAGAAAAGTTCGATGGTTCAGGCTGTCCAACCACTCATTTGAGATCTTTCACAAGAATACTAAGGATAGATAGAGGGTTTACAGACGAGCAGCTAAGGCAAGCATTCCAATTCTCCATGTCTGGTGGGGCCCACAAGTGGTTCATGCATCTAAAACCTTCCCAGATTAAGTCATGAGTAGACATCACCACAGCTTTTGTAGAGCATTCCTCATACAACACGAAGGTGGAAACCCATAGGAGACAGTTAGAAACAATAGTACAATTATCAAGGGAGGGTTTCATAGCATACTTGGCAAGGTTTAGAGAAATAGCATCTCAAATATGGGATAGGCCTTCGCAAAGGGAGCAAGTAATGATGATGATGCTTGGTTTGTCCGGGTCTTATAAAAGTTTCATCTTTGGATAGGGCATCATTACTTTTGAAACTCTGATTGCGGCAGGCCAACAAATTGAAGATGCAATTAATAGGGGGAACTACCAATCAAAGCTAAGAAGGCAACAACAGAGGCTGGGTCAAGCAAGCGAGCTAATACTTCCAAGGCCTCCAGTTCAGTTACCTTTCCTTCTACTAGGAGCGTATCTGCTATAACCACTACCTACACATTTTCTGATCGAAGGAAGTTACACCCTTACACCTTAGAGGCAGTCAAGACACTTTACAAACCTAGGCCTACCTAGGAAGATTATAATGGAGGAGATGACGAAGGTTGGAAAGTTGAAGGCCACCCATGGTATTGCTGAATTCCTTACCTGCTAACTTCCATCATGACCTCTTTTGCAAGTTTCACAATCAACAGGGTCATAGGACTGAGTACTGTTACACCTAGAAGAATGCTTTACGGGATGCCATGGAGGCTGGATAGTTTGCAGTACAGAACAGGAAGGCGTCTGTTACCAAGAAACCACTCCCTCAGCATTCGGTTAATTGCATTGAAGAAGAGATTTTGTTTCACCCTTTTAGTTACACCTGCTCTAGTGATGAGCATAGCACAGCTTCGGTTTTACCCATCTCTGGTTCAGATATGAGGAGCATATCCAACTATTATGATTGGGTGAGGAGCATATCCAACTATTATGATTGGGTGAGGAGCATATCCAACTATTATGTTTCACCCAATTTGTTTGGCTCAACAAATGAGCAAATGTTAGTTTTAGGATCACCCACTTAGGGTTACATTGAACAGGATACTTTCTTAGACCATCAACATGATGTCGGTCAAGCATGAGTTAGAGTATGATTTTGAGGTCTATTTTTGGAGGACGTAGCAAGCACAATAGCTGAGCCAAAAAAGGAAGAGCCCTTGAATATCTATATTGAAGATAAACAACAAGTGGTGAATCTGTGCAGTAAATTTGACCATTTGGAGGTATATATTCCCGGGTACTATGATGGGCCAGTGGCTGAGATTTGGACCAGAAAATCGTTCAAACCTCTGAATTGATAGTTGGCAACCCCGCCCAAATTGCAAGATATAAGGGGAAGAACCCTATTTTGAAGCAACTAGAAAAGACACAAGCCAATGTGTCTATATGGGGGTTGCTAATG
Organism: Protea cynaroides; assembly: GCA_028583415.1. Lineage (NCBI taxonomy): Eukaryota > Viridiplantae > Streptophyta > Magnoliopsida > Proteales > Proteaceae > Protea > Protea cynaroides. The sequence continues at coordinate 24,354,261 of CM053276.1, forward strand.
GCTTCAAAGACCTACAATGAGTTTAAAGTTATCTTGCTAGCATCTAGATTCCTGTCTCAACTAACTGTACGGAGTTGGACAGTCTCACAGAAAGGGCATATGTGGTAAATTCATTTGATGTATGGAGATGCAGACCTACCAATTGAGGGTAGGCTCCATAAAAAAGCTCTTTATATCACCATTGGTCTTAGGTACCACTTGATTCCATGGGTATTTGTGGATGAGGGGTTAGCCCTAAACTTTTTTTTTTCCTTTGAGCACTTTTAAACACTTGAGCTTTAATGAGGCAGAACTCAGGCCTTCCTTGCATTGTGTCAAAGTTTATGATTGCACCCAGAGAACCATTACTAGAGTTTTAGCAGCACAGATTGAGGTGGGTCCTATAGTCTTTGATGTGGAACTACATGTAGTGGACATACCCGCTTTTTTCAACATGCTATTGGGCAGACCCTAGATCTACAAGGAAGGGATTTTAACCTCTTCTCTACACTAGAAAGTGAGATTCTTACATGATGGGATGGTAGTGATAGTACGGACCGATTCCAATATGGTAAATGCCTTGGCAGTTGGGGAAAGCAGTACAAAGGACAACACAGGAGTATAGTTAAGCTGGTTTCAGATCAATTCCATCCTTGCAACAACTGAGCCAAAACCCTCATGTAAGAATTTCCAATTGTTTCAATGCTTAACATGTTTTATTTCCAAGGAATGGGTCTAGGCTTACATCAATAGGGTGACATCAATGTGCTTTTTCTATTGATAAATGAACACAAATTTAGACTTGGGTATGTTCCTACTGGGGAAGACCTAGATTTGATCCGAAGGAAGCATAAAAGAGGCAATGAATGATTTGTGAGGCTCAAAAAAAGGAAGTACAAAAATAACCAATAGTTTTCAAATTTTTCAGGAAAGGGTAATAGCAGTAGTGGTACATGGCAACAACAATGGTTGGATCAGCAGATCAACCAACTTCAATTTAATGGGCTTTGCAATGAAGAAGAGATCGCACCCTTTAGAATTCTTAATGGATACTTCATCAAGGAAGGATCAAACTTTCCGTTCTATGGATTTTCAGAGCCATGGTACGATGTGCACCTTCAATGATGGGTTCTTGGCTTTGAGATCTTCTTCAATTGTAACATTGATTGGATCGAGATTGAGTAGATGAGGATTCAAAAATAGAGTGATGCGGCAAAGTCTGAAGTGGAGTTCGTGGACATTAGTGCTTTGTTTGACTACGAGGACGTTATGACCATTACCGAAGGAAGCACAGATGAGGTTCAAATCCACAACAGCTTATCCATGCCTTCGAGGGGATTATCCCTAGTTGGAGCTGTCTAGACCATTTTGTCTTTTAGTCATGTAACTTGAACAATTTGGCTGTGTCTAGGCTTAGAATAGTTAAGTTGAAAAATTTGGCTGTGTCTGGGCTTAAAATAGCTAAGTCTTTACATGAAGCACAATCTCATTTTAGTGTTGATTTCGTCCTGCTTGGGACCCCCTCTCTTGTAGATATTTCTTCTGATAGCAATGAAATGATAGCTTTCGATTATACTATGTCTTCTTTTTCTTCCATTCCTGTTGCTAACACTAACTCTGACTCTGATAATGATGATAATAATGAATGTTCTCCTAAGTCATTACGATCTATCAAAGCCTCAAAAGAGATGAAGGCCCAACCAATTGATGAGGATTTCAAGCTAATCAATTTGGGCACAACAGAAGAGCCTTATGAAATTGAGGTTGGGGTAACTCTAAATGTAGATGAGACTGCCAGCCTGACTGAACTATTAAATGAATTTCTATAAGTCTTTGCCTAGTTGTATGATGACATGTTTGAAATCGACCCTGAAGTGGTTTATGGCATGGAGGCTGATCTTCCCATCGAACTGGAAGTCCCTTCCCCGAGGATGCTCATGGAATCCAAGATCTCTAAGGCCGAATTGAGGTGAGCAAGATATAAAGAGCTGAATTTCAGTGATGAAAAGAGAAGAAAGTAGTAGGCAATTCAAAGAAGTATCAATAGAGAATCGTTGCTACCTTCAATAAGAGGGTACATCCTCGTTAGTTGGCTGTCGAAGACTTACTGTTGAAAGAGCAAAGGGCTCTCGTACGTGACCCAAGGGTAAGTTCCATCGGAATTGGAGCAGATCTTTCATTGTCAAAGAGATTCTACCAAGCAAGGCTATTCGGCTGACCGACCTTAATGGCGAAGAGGTACAATATTTGACAAACTTGGATTAGGTGAAGAAGTACTATGTGTCTATGTGTAGCTCTACGGAAAAGAAGAAAATAGAACCAAAAAAAAAAAAAAAATTGGTGGTGGACTTGCATGATAATCTTGAAACCCATGATCTGATCGGGCTTATTCTTGGCTAAAGGGTTGCATCTTCTCATCATTATCGGAGAAAAAAAAAATCCTTCGTCATGGTTAAAACTCTTCTCCCATTCTCTAATCCAACTGTTTTCTAGAGTTTACATTATTAGCCTCCCTTTTTTGTAAGCTGATTTGCATGATATTGTCTCTCGTGAGCATGTCATTCCACATTCTTTGTGATTCTACAACTCTGATAGGAATTCATCTGTAGTCCATTCATTTGACTACGTTCGAAATTCCAATGGTCTATCTTTCTTTTCTAATAAAGTGGCATCTTCTCTTGGGGATTGGCTACTTTATGCGAACAACGAAAAGATCTTCCCTTGGTGAACCCATGTGAACAGTTTCTTATCAGCCTATCAGGGCCTTCGACTTCATTGTGTTTCGTCTAACTTAGGGTTTCAAGCCCAGACATGATTCAAATCTGTGGTAAAGTTGTACTTGATTTATTAAGACATATTCAGATTGCATGTCTATGCACTTCTAACTAGGAAATTTTTCGATGGTATGACTAATTTGTTGTGGATCTAAACCCTTCGTTCACTACTTTTGTGATATGCAAGACTTACTCGCTGTCTTACAATTGCTCACAAACATGGTCCGAGCTCTAAAAGAATGGAGTAGCGATATACGCATCATTAATTGCTCAGCTTTGGAAATCTTACATTTGGATGCTCTGCTTTATCTAATGACCATAAGACTTTGCCCAAAACTTTTGGAGGATGCGGGTGTTGGGACCCCATCACTCATGTGTTTAGATTCAGCGAAGTAGAAATGTGCCCTACCATCAAAGAGTTTAGGTCTTGCCTGATTTATCCTATGAGACAAGGGATTTTCAAGCCACAAATTGGGAAGGACTACTCTTGAAGGATACAAGAATTCTTCAAGTGGACCAAGAAAAAGATGAATTTGTTTATAAAGAATCATCAACTTGACATAAAGGCGATGGTCGAAGCCTATGCTAAGAGGGATCCTACAACCAGTGAAGGGAAAGAGTAGAGGAACCATGTATACCTTTTCTCTATCATTACTCGATCTATCCTACATAGTTATCAGTGGACAGATCCTCCAGTCATCATTGATTTTATTGAGCATGGATTAAAAGTCTTCGATCACATGGCTAGCCGGATTGGGCGTTTCAAGTTAAACAAATTTGGAGGGTCACTATATCTATTGCAATATTGATTGATGGAAAGATTCAGTTTGTTCACAGAGTTGCAAGTGCCTATCTTTATCCGCCATCACTATGCAAGAAGGACCGTCGTAGCCACATTCTAAAAGGAGATGGATTTGCCAAGACGTTTGAGCTTGTTGATTGTGGTAGATATCAGATGGAAGTGTCATTGGTGGGTCAAGAACAAGTTTATCTTATACACTCAGAACAATTCAGACGTTCAGATCATGGGTCTCACTCATTCATCATTCTACTCTTTAGCTCGGTTGTATCTGCAATTGGATCTGCCGTCATGCGTTGCTGAAGATCTATCTGATCCCGTACCTCTGGATGAGTTGACATCCCAAGTAGTGGATAAGATCACGGAAAACTAGTCTTCTAAAGGGCGGCTAAAGCCTAATCTAGTTCAGTGCTTGGCCATACATAGGGATCTTTTATGGCAATTATTCTGCTTGCATTCGCTTCCTTATTGCAATGGTCAGATGTGTTTATTTTGGGACAACATTCATTTTCCAAGATTTAATCATGTTTATGTTTGCAATAATTTCTTTTGGAGTACGCCTTTACGTACAGATTCGAGTTTATTATTCTGCTTAATCGGTAGGACTGACCTCTTTAGTCTATAGTTGTGTTCTTTGTACTAACAATTGTAGGTTTAGCCCAGCTATGGCTGTCTAGCTTGTACACTAGCCTTTGTGACTTGTCATGATGGTGTCGTGCTAAGAGGCCGTCGCATAAAAAAGCTCACCCTCGTCCATTGTGTCTTGACAGTGTCGTGCCAAGTGGCCACTGCACAAGAAAGATTGGGCCCCCTTTTGACTTGTCTTGAAGGTGTCGTGCCAAGGTGGCCGCCACACAAGAAAGCTCACCCCATCCATTGAGTCTTGATAGTGTCGTGCTAAGTTGCCACTGCACAAGAAAGATCGAACCCCCTTTTGACTTGTCTTGACGGTGTTGTGCAAGGGACCACTGCACAGGAAAAGCTCACCCCTTCCATCGAATCTTGACAGTGTCGTGCCAAGTGGCTGCTGCATAAGAAAGCGCAGACCCCCTTTTGACTTGTCTAGATGGTGTCATGCCAAGGGGCTGCCACACTAGAAAGCTCAACCCTTTCAGATTCATCTTGAGAGCTGCAAGCTAGTGAGAGTTGCTAGCCAAGAGAATCTGAGGTGTCGAACTATGCTTTGGACTTGATTTCTAGGACACCACTGAAATACACAGGCAGTTTGGGTTGAGCATCCCAAATTCAGTCCTCGTTGGTGTTTGTTCCATTAAATATGGAAGAATCCACCTCTTTGGGGTTCGTTCCATTGAATACAGAAGAATATACCATGTTGGGGTTCGTTCTATTAAATATAGAAGAATCTGTCTTTTTGGGGTTCCTTCTGTTGAATACAAAAGAATATGCCTTGTTGGGGTTCATTCTGTTGATTGTAGAAGAGTCCGCCTTATTGGGGTTTGTTTTATTGAATACACAAATGGCCACTTTGTTTCCAGTTTGTCTTGAGAGCTTTGAGACCTATTTGGCTATTGCTCAACAAGGTTTACAATTGTATTCTTACTCCTCTTTCTAATAAGTGCAGGGCCAAAAATGAGGTCCTTTTTTTCTTCAGTCCTGATTGGTACAATCTCGATTAAAGAGCGGTATCTGTCAGTATCCCATTTTTTCAGTTGTTTTCTCCGCATCATCATAGGCGAGGCGAGTGGAATCCCAGTCATTTAAGAAAGAAATATTAAAATTAAAAAAGGGGGGGGAGGTTGTTAGGCTGGTTTAGTAGATTTTTGTTTAGGCTTATTTCATAAAAGGGTTAAGTGGGTTTGGATTTATTTTTCTTAAATATAATTTTTGAAGTGAGCTTAATTTTAAAAGGGGCTTATGTTTCTAAATAATTTAAAAAAAGGGGTTGGGCTTATATGTCACACCCCAAAATACTGGTCTGAAAATTTTTGAATTTCTTTTTGGATACGACTAGATCAACACCTTAGTTTGGATGTGATCCCACCTAGACCTCATAAGTGGTGCACACACATACTAACCACTATCAACACAATGCCACAATCATAATTCAGACTAATATATAGTGGACAATATTAAATAACCATGAGCTCATTATTAATAAATAAAAATATTAATCCCAATGTGTTTATCCTACTAACGAGGTTCATCAACTAACTTTATATACCAAAAATCTTAAGTAGCTTTGCCCTATAAATCACGGGCTATCTAAATATAAACAATTATCCAAAAGAGACAAAAGGAAACAGAAATTATTCATTGTCCAAAACTTCTTTCTAAGATGACTATCCATCGAAGACACACACATCACACTCGTAGTCTGCGTCGTGTGCTTCGTCCTCATACGACATACTACCTAGCATAGCAATTGATAGATTGCGGGTGCATTCAGATAATCTACCACCATAGTACCTGCAACATCATCTAAAAAGAATGACGTACGCAAGGGTTAGCTCTCCAACATGAGCTTAGTGAGAAATAAACAAGCAAACAACAATTATGCATGATAAGTTTTGTTACATACAATAATGCAGCAATCAGGTATCATGTATGCTATATGCTATGGTAAGGCCTAGCCACACCTCCTAGAGGTTGACCACAACCTCCATGCACGGGAGTGCTGGGTACTCACCAGCCCTGGTGCCCCCAAATAATGTCCCAATCAGAATGGTGATCAAGCAGCAAGTCTAGCCAGTGATACTCCAACAAATACTGTCGACCCTTTCCCCTCATCAATCCACTCTACTAATACCTAACCCCTTACTAGCCAGGGTTGCATACAGGGGTAGTGCCACTAACCAAATACCTACATGTCATCCAATGTATCCCTCTCACCAAACCTAACAGGAATCCCAGACCATCCGTTTTGCCCCCCCAAGATGCTATCATCCGGCTAAGGGTGAGTAACATACTCGCCAATAATCATATAGCAAGTCGGATCCAGCGGTCCTTGACTGTTTCACCACTTCTTACTAGTTTTTAGTTACAAACATTCACACCACAATCATAATATAAATGCAAATGCATGCGTAAAGCAGTTATTGGATGACATGTTATCACAACAAGCATATGGCACAACAATCATATATTAGAAACACTCTAAAATTAGTCAGGGGTTCTGTTCCTCACCTGATATTGCTTAATTGAAATTATCCATGCTAGCAAAATCTGTATTCGCGAGGTCTTCTATGCCTATACAAGGTGTAAGGTCATTAATTAGAAGTCCTACATGATTTACTTTCGACTTATACAAGTTTGGGGCTTTTTAGTTGTTACATCAATCACTACCATTGCAACTGGCGTATGGCCCGACAGAAAATCTCGAGATTTTGCCATTAGTTGGTTGATATACCAGTTGGCAAGGAGTATTGACCATGACATCATTCGACTATCTCCCGAGACCTTTTTGGGATTGGTTGGTCGCTACGCTGGTTGTCACACCTCAATTCCACACTATTCAGAATGGTGTGATGAACCGCTAATAAATCAACGGTTCAACCAGGATCTCGAATAGGCTGTGTCCGTTTGCTTAAACCATACACATCCACAACAATAATCAGAGTAAATACACAATAGCGAAAGTCTTAAATATTAAATGAACTAAGAATCTAAATGTGATAGAATAAATAATTTAACCAAATATTCCCAAAAAGACTGAAATATAAACTTAAATAATTAATTCAAATACATTGTCTGTATAATCCAAATAAAAGTTTAATAAAAAACACAGGAGTTGTACTCGCATGTCGAATCATGTGACTCCATCATCACTTCAGCATCCATTGCCACAGCTTGCCCGTACACAGGAGCATTTATATAATCTTCAACAGTGGTACCTGCATCATCAACTAAAATATTTGACGTCGAAAAGGGTGAGCACACATCACGGCTCAGTGAGAAAACAAAACAATGCAACAAACATATACATGCATTCAATTCATATTTGTGGTCTGATTTATAAGTTTGCAATGTGCTATATAAAGGTTCAGAGGCCGCCTCACCTCTATACACGAGTATGTGAAGCTGCCCAATGAATATTGGCATTGCTGTCCCACATGCACCCACCATGGAAACAGTGTACCCTATGGGTATCGACATTGCAGTACCACGTGCTCCCATACCAACACGTAAGCCCCTATTGGTGAGGGCTTGCAAATTGGGCTTGCAACTAACCAATCCTAATGTCAAACAGTGTATCAAAGGTCTCACCCCAACATCCCTTAATACGTCCATAGAGATAGAGCTAAGGCCCCCCGACAGAGTCAGAGACTACACGGTCCGAGACCACCTCCCCTGATGCCTTACGACGTAATAGCTCTGCTAAGGTAATGGCGATACGATGATGTTAGTGGACAAGACTTGAGTAGAGATAGAGCTAGAGTCTAGTGATCAGGATAAACCACAGTGTCACGTCCTCCTCCTATGCCCTACTCGCATCAAGTACGCTAACCACACACAAACATTCATATGCCTATTCCTAGCTTCATCATCATCATCATGTTATAAATAAACAAAATTAAATATGCATGAACAGTAATAGCAAGAATATTGGATGACATGTTAAATGCACAATGCACGCATACACGCATAGAATCAATCAATCATGGTATCAGACTCAATAAGCAAAAATAGTTTTTTATTAACTAATTAGTTTAGGTCTTGTTCTCTCACCTTTGATTGAGTGAATATCCTCGTTCAAGCTTTAAGAATCACTTTTAAATCACTAGGAAAACCTAACAAGTTGATAGATTTTAATTAGAATTAATCCCAACAAATTTAGACTAGCTGAAATCATAGGGTCGCAGGTAGAGTAGCTCCTAGGGTCGGTTACCCAATCGACCCTAGGGTGTAGGGTCGGACATGGGGTCGGTTATCCATTGACCCTATGTGCGACCACACCCTCCCTGAAACTTTTCGAGGGTATGTGATCGATCCTGTGGTCTTGTAGGTCTATTCTAAGATTGTTTTATGGCTCATAACTATGATTTTTATACACTTTCCATTGCCTATGATGATTACTTCCATGGATTCCTTTGAAACTCATCCATGGATAGATGATTTGGATTTCTCCTAATCCTAACTTCTTCATATTCCATTCTAGGCTCTTAATTTATGAAGGGAATTAGACTAATACCTGAAGTTGGCTGAGATTCAGAGGTTTCTCTAAAGTTCCTCCTCTTCTTTAGTCTTTTCTCCAATTTTCCTTCTCTTCTTCTCTTCCTTCTCTTTCTCTTTCTCTCACTTTCAATTAGGGTTCTAAAAGGAGTGAGAGAGGCTAAAGGACGTCCTATTTATAGAGGAAAACCCTCCAAAATAAGTCACATCGAGATTAGGAAAGGACTTCTTGAAATTAGAAAAGTTTCCTAATTTAGAATTTCAGTCTGTCATCATAGGGTCGATTGTAGGGTTGCAGGACTCGTCGACCCTATGGTTCTCAAGTCATCCGACCCTATGACTAAAAAGTCATGGGTTGGACTTCTATTAAGGTGGGGTCGACCCTACCTGTTTAGGCATGCGACCCTACCCTCATATTTACTATTTTTGGATCAAATTCATACCTGATCTTGTGATTTCCTTCACGCACTTGGTCCACTTGGCTCGACCATGATAGGTAGACCTGGTACAAGGTGGTAAGACCGGTTAGTTTAATACGGGTCTTACACTGGTCCTTACAATGTATAGTTCGGTGTATCAACTGCCCCTTCCCGATGGTCAATTTTCTATTTAGTGAATTAAGATTCTTTCATATGATTTAGTTCATACCTTGCTAGCATAATGTAGTTTGGTGGTAGGGTGTCTCTTAAGTCTATGTACTATCCTAGCAAATATGAAATCAATTGTTTAATCTAGGCCATTATTTAGAAAGAGATGTTCTCCCTACCAACAACCTAAACTAATTCCATTATTGAAGAAGGATGAGTGTTTGTCACATCAGATTTACATCCTTCAATGGGACATCTAGTTTTGCATTAGAATTTATAGGAGTTAAGGATTTTACCATTGGTGGCTTGATCAATGATGATTGGCAGTGTATGTCATCAATAATTTTCCTATCAAAAGTGCTGCAGAGCTTCACCTTCTTCCTCTCCTTCCTCCCTTTCTCTTAAGAATGTGTCAGAGCTTTTTGAGATTGATACGTACTCAGAGAAGGGTGGAAGGTAGGGTTTTTATTCTTCTAAGGTTTCCTTGTTAGGATAGAACTCTTAGTTTGAATGGGGAACTCCTAAAAGGTTGCCAAGTGGCAAGAGTTTGAACTTAGAGAGAGACTTCTTCCCTTCTCCAAGTCCAAAGTAGTTAGGATGGGTGTGGGTCCTGTCTAGATTCGTCTATGGGTCCTAGGAATATCCTAAAAGTCTCCTAATACGAATCCAACTGTTAATCCCAAAAACAGGTCTATTTTTGACCTGGCTGGTTGATGGTACCGGTCCTTGGACTATTAGGATTCTCGAACGCCTGGTAGCGACTGGCTCCCCTTTAAGTAACACATTCATGCATAGTTAGAAAAGTCTAAGGTTGTAAAAAGAGTACCTGTCGCGTTGGCCTTCAATTGGGCATCGTACTGGGTTCGGCTACGGTGGAAAACCCTGACACAAAAGAAAATCCGAGTTCAGCGGGGTTTTTTAGGTGCGGGTTTTACATTATATCTTTAATGGGCCCAAATTTAAAGTAATTTTGAGTTTGGGGTTCTTCAAGACTATTGGATAAGGGTGTCAAGGTAATTAATCAGGGTTATAAAACCTTAAAGGAGCCATACACTAAAGAGGAGGTCATTCTCGAAAAAAGAGGGGGGGGGAATGTCGGCCAGAGGTGAGAAGTGAGCCTAAAAGGAAGAGAGTAGAGAGTGCAACTGAGAGAGGGTTGGGCGTTGCAGAAGAGAGATCGAAGGCCTACTATGAGGCTGAGAGGATTAGAGAGTGGGATGAAAGGGGTGGCAACAATGGTAGGGCTACCATAAAGAGAGGGTTTGAATAAGGGAACCTAAAAGAAAGAGAGAACCTTGTTTTGTGAAGCCAAAGGGTGAGATGGAGATTGGGAATGAGAGGGAAGAGAGAGAGAGAGAGAGAGAGAGAGAGAGAGAGAGAGAGAGAGAAATAAGAGAGGGAAATGAGAAAGAAAAACTAATAAAGGTTGTCTCTGCGGTTACCACTACCAGTCTAGAAGGAAGAACCACTGCCGTTGCCGTTGTAAGCGAAGGAAGAAGAAGCGGCATTGCCGTTGCCAATGCCGGTAAGGAAGAAAGAACCACTGTCGTTGCCATTGTCAGTGAGGAAGAAAGAGCATTGCCGCTGGTGATCCTTTCTCCCTCTTTTAATACCGATGATCCATCATCGATCCTTTTGCCAATTAGGTAAGTTCTAAAACAACCGATTACATTCCTTATCTCTATATTTGAATCGATTGCATCAGTCCTTATCTTGGTTTCTATGGTTTATCTTCTTGCATTTTTTTTCTATTTAATTTTGGATTGTTTCCCCCATCTGACTGTTGGGCATGCCTGATCTTGCGGTTTGGTGAATGGAATGTCCCCCCCCCCCCAATGAAATCGGATTGGAGTTGAAGACTCTATATGTCGATTTGGTATTGTTGTGCTCAACTTTTTTATTTTTTAGCTAAAATGAATTGTGGATGTATATGAGGGTTTTCAGTGAAAGGTTCAGTGAGTATAAATCTGGCACAATATGAACAAGCAAACCAACCACTCATATTCTCATTTTTTATCTGCATTTCATATACACAATCTAGGGTACGGCTGAAATTGTTTCTTGCGCAGTAATTTTAGTTGGTTTACGATTTAAGTCAGAGTCTCGGTCTGAGTTTGTTTGATTGAGTTTGGGTTTAGGCTTGATTGATTGGGGATGGTTTAGGTTTGTTTTGGTTTAGTTTTTTTTATATGGTTCGGTTTAGGATTTAAGTCTAATTCTAAGTTTGTTTGATTGAGTTTGGGTTTGGATTTGTTTGATTGAGTTTGGGTTTGGATTTGTTTGATTGGGGATGGTGTGGGTTTGTTTGGTTTAGTTTGGTTTATTGGTTCGGTCTAAGATTTAAGTCTAGGATCGGTTCAGGATTCAAGTCTAAGTCTGAGTTTGTTTGACTAAGTTTATGTTTGGTTTTGTTTAATAGAGGTTGGATTTGGTTTAAGGTGTAGTAGGTTTAGGCCTAGGGTCGGTTAGAGTTAGAGTTAGTTGGTGTATAGGGTTGGTCTGATTTGGTTTAAATGGGGCTTATAGGTTTGCTTTAGGGTGTATTATTTCGGGTCTAGGCCCGGATTAGTTTAGTGTGGTCCAACCCGAGTTGGTTTGACCTGAATTAATTTAGTTTGGCTTATATGCTTAATTGACTCTTCCATAATTAAGATTGATTTAATTCTTTACTAAGCCATTTTTTATGATATATTCTGGATTGGGTTCTTATTATGCATAAGTAGATTCGATCATACACTCCACTTGGTCTACTTTATGGGTTTATATACCTTTGTGACTTAGTTCGAGTATACGGTTTAATGCATGATCATATTTGACAGTTTATGATGATCACATTAATGCATGCTTAGCTTGATTCACATGATATATTGATTAAAAATGCATGAACCCTACTCCCCAAGAAATGTATCCCCCATTTGAGTATCTATAGTTTGTAATAATTTAGGATACACTATGCACGGGCGTGCCACAAACCCCACATGGCTTTGGTACCTTTCACTCGAGATGATGATTTTAGAGGACTCCAACGAGTCCAACATCCATACAAGATCTCGTATCTCATGTCAACCTATGTGGGCCCATCCCTACCTTAGGTCTGGATCTATGAGTGCCATAGGTAATCGTTGTATAATGTGATGAACGTTGGGTTGATCATTCAGATTTGCCTTATGGCTGTGGGCTATTTTGTTTCCCCAAGTTTAGAATTGAATGGGATTGGTTGACCCCTATCGAGTGTGGGGAGCTGAGGTAGTGGCCTCTTGAGTGTTGTTATGTGGGATCCATGGTCTTTCAACCATGGGAACTATGTCGATCTGATTATCATTTGAAATACATAGGCTGTGGGGAGCCGCTTGGCTTTGCACACGATCAATTGGAGGTAAAAGTCCCTTGATTCAGGGACTGCCTCATCAATGGGATGTTCCTAGAGGAAGTATCTCATACAACCGGTGTGTTCCATGATTATGGGAACCTCTACCTCTTTGATGTGTTTCATTATTACGGGAACATCCGCTCCACATACACTTGTACACATCCCCACCTAAACTATGTTTGGTCTCTTGTCGCTAGAGATACGTAGGCAGTTTGGGTTGTCTCCTAGACTTGGTTATATCGTTGTTGTATGTTTATTGTTTATTGTTTATTGTGTTATTGTTATTTTGAATCAATTGTCGTTATTGTTTGATTCTTTCATTCATTCATTTGTACATTCATTTTCATTGCCCATCAATTGTAGAATTGTTAACTTGCAATGAGATACCTTAATATAACAAGAACTAGAGATATTGGCTAGGGTTCCCCATCATGACACATAAGGTAGATTAGATAACCCCAAATTTGCATAATGAGAGGAAAGGATAGGGCATAGGGAGACTGGTCAACGACTGGGTGAGTTGGGTGTCTTACACCTTCCCAACTCATAAATTAGGAGCTTACCCGCCTTTGGTGAAAATACTAAGCCAATCCATTGAGTTAAATGAGTCATTAGTGTTTTTCCAAGTGAAATGATTTTCTTATGTCCTAGACCTTATCTAGGTGGCGACTCCAAATTTTACTCTTCACAGGCATGAGTGGATGAGATCTTATGGTGAAATCTTTTCGATCTCTATTGTGTGTTGAGAAAAGAGAGTTTAAAAATGAAATAATTAAAAAAAAAAAGAGGATCACAATCATTAAAAGTGAATCACCATCAGATATTTTCCCACCATCGTCCTCACAACATCCATCAGTAATTTTATTGGACCAGCCAAGCTAGCTTCATGCGCTAGATGAATATTGATTAGGTGCACCATAACATCAAAAAAATAAAGGTGGGAAAAGCATTTCCAACTTGCATAGTGTTAAGGCAACACATTTACCAAGCCTCTTGTAATCTTCCTCCTTTCCAACTTTACTACACAAGTCTCAGTAAAATGCACATAATTCTATCAACATAAGGGTAACATTTTTAGGCAAAACACTATGCAATACAACTGGAAGAAGTTGTTGCATCAAAATATGGCAATCATGGCTCTTCATTCCTGTTATTTCTCATTTCTCTACAAGCTTTGAGATATTATTGCTTAGCCCGAAAGGAACCTTCAAACCTTGTAAAACTATGCAAATTTTTTTTTTCCTAGCATTAGTCATTGCGTAACATTCTAGAGATATGAATAATTTTTTCTTCCCTTCAATAAACTTTGGTTGCAAATCAAGCGAACATCCATATCTCTTTGATCTAAACATGAATTGACATTATCTTTAATCTTGACCTTAATACCCAATAGTGTTCCAAGTATACTGTTACATACATTCTCTCAATGTGCACTACATCTAAATTGTGACAAAATAGATTAGATCTTCAATATGGAAACTCAAAGAAATTACTCTTCTTCTTCTAGTTACCTGAGAGCTCTAGATGTTTTTTCCTATCTTTTTTTGATTTTGTCCCACTTCTGTTTTCATTATCTTTCCCAAAAAGTAGGAAACCGAACACCTTGCAACTGTTTCAATATCTCAAAACCCAATATTGGTTTTGGTTGCAGTCTATGTTCCTTATGGCCATTAAAATTTCTTTTATCCTGTTGAACTCTATGATCTGGGGTAAGGAATCGACAATGGCCCAAATAGCATTGCTTTCTTCCATATTTCAGCTAGCGAGAATATGTATCTTCAGTATAGCATGAACTAGCTAAAACACCTTTCATACTCCACGTCGAGAGTTTTGCGTATGTTGAAAAATCATTAATAGTCCACAACAAATATGCTTTGTGCTTAAACATAGGCTTCTTAATACCAGTGTTCCACAATTCCTTCAACTCTTCTATTAATGGTTGCAAATATATATATCTATATCATGTCCAAGTGAAATGATTACCGCTTCATGCATGTCCATGGTGGCAAATTGTGGCATTGCCACCCCCCCCCCCCCCCCAATAAAGGGGTTGAATTTTTGTTGTAACCAGTTTGATATAAGGCGGGCTCAATACAAAGCATGGTCAAATTTATTCCAAGGTTTTTAGACAACATCCATCTATGGGGTTTGAGGCACAGCACATCTTTGTGACCATGGTATCAATGAAAAATGGCATAATGTTTTAGCTGGGATTTTCTTACATAATGATGTATATCTAGATTTGCCACTTTTGGAACAAGACTTGGCATTCTCTACTTCCTTTTGAGACAACATACAATCATTTGGGTACGCATCAATCTTGTTGTAGTTGAGCCCCAACTCCTTGATAATCTTTTTTTTTTGTTTCATAAAAAGTGTTTGGCACTGCATTCAGCATGGGAAATGCCTCTTGCAACAAGTCTAGCAACATTGAGAATGGTTCATTGCTCCAGTTACCAAGGCACTTTATATGATAAAGCCGAAGAATGAAAGATAATTTTATATGATTAATGCTTCTTGATTAAAACTCCTTCTTTGAATCTTTTAAGAGTCTCTCAAATTTTTCTGTCGTTATATTCACCCCCTCTTCACGACCATTTGTGACATTTACGTTACATTCACGCATTTCATTTAACATGGTGCATGTAGCATAAATGTCTCATTTGCATCTCTCTTCAATGTTATCACGATAAAGAGTAGATGAAGATGAACCTTCTTCATGGTAAGTCCAGTTTGTATAATTCCATAAAAATCCATCATAAATCAGATGTTCTAACACTTCTTCTGCATTCCTCCATAGTTGATTTATGCACTATAAACATGGTCATATGATTCGGCCCCTTTTGCATGATGCACTAGAAAATGCATACTCTATGAATTTGTTAACCTCTTATCTATATTCTGAAGTCAACCTAAAATGTAGATCCTTTAAACCTCCAACCAAACTCTTAGGCATACTATTCACACATAACTATTAAAAAAAAAAAACATTTTAGATCATCTGTAAAGGAAAGAATACCCAAATGAAATCTTCATAATTTGTTCCATGAGATAAGGAAGAGGAGAGGAGAAGGGATACAATAAAAGGAATAAGACTTATCTAAAATGGCTTGACATATAATGACTTTTGATACATTGTATGTTAGGTTCATGAGATCGAAATATATGTTTGAGAATGGATCCTTCAGATGAATTTCTAACTCCTCGGCGGCATGGAGGAGTATTAGAAATGTTTGGAATGGACTACCAAACATGTGAGATGGTTAATGGGTGATGGAAGTTAATAAATTTTTTGACAGATGGCTAGGTCCTTTTACATTAGTGGAACATGTGGGGGAACATATTGGTAACAATTTGCTATCTAATGTTGATATGTGTGCTAAAGTAACAACTTCTATCAAGGAAGGAGTGGAATTTTTCAGAGGTAATATCTCAATTTCAACAGAATTGTTAGCTATGACTGTACAAGTCCCTCTGTCTAAAAACAAGAGTGATAATGTAGTTTGGAATCTTTCAACAAATCGAACCTATACTATCTCATCAGCGTGGAATGGCCTCAGAAGCACTGGTGAGACTCCTACATGGGTCAATGATTTGTGGAACAAAAGGAATCCCCTATGTGCATTAGTTTTTGGTTGGAGATGGTGTCTTAATAAACACCAACAGATGATGCAATTTGTAGAAAGCAGGTACATACCAATTGTTTCATGGTGTTACTTATGCGACAAGCATGAAGAAGACTACGCACATCTTTTTATGAGATGTACATTTGCTATAAAAATTTGGAAAACTGTTCTAGCAATCTACAATCTACAATGGGGGAATATCCTCTAAATAGTTGACATGTCATCTTCTAAGGGATGAACAAAAAGTCAACGCTGACTTGAGAACCATGTTGAAGTTACATGTTCTGATTAACTCTTGAAATAGTGGAAGATGAAGAAGCGAATCATATCAATCAAAGAATTGTAAATTTAAAATTATTCATAACATCTAGAAAGTGAGGAATCAAAGCTGTTTTAACCCACCACTAAAGGTATCTTATTCAGAATTGATAAGGCTGCCAAAGATATTTCTGTTTTAAAATCTTGCTTGGTTAAAAGCATAGAAGACTTACAGATCCAAAAGAGTTTTGAACTTCATTCACGAACAGCAAAGCCATGTCATATTCGGCCTGTTTTATGGAAAAAGCCACCAGTAGGTTGGTAGAAGTTAAACACTGATGGATGTTCGATAGGGAACCCGGGTGATGCGGGTGTTAGAGGGGTTTATCGAAATAGCTGTGGTAAGGTCTTTTATGATTTTTCATATTTTTTTGGAAAATGCTACAAATGACCAGGCAGAATTCAGAGCAGTAATGAAAGGTTTAAAAGAGGTAGAAAAGATGGGTACTGAAAATCTTTGGATGGAATGTGATTCTGACTTGGTAATGGGATGCTTTAGGAATTAAAACCTACCCTTGTGTTTTAAACAACGGTAGAATAAGCTGATTGGTGACTTGGCCGACACACAGATGCGATTCACTCATTGTTTCAAAGAAGCTAATGTAGTAGCAAACAATCTGGCTAAAAGGGTGTTGGACTTTATGTTGTCATTGTTGGCAACTTGACTGATGTGACAGTGTTTGTGAGCATTCAGTCAGAAAAATAAGGAGAAAGGGTGTCAGCGTAGGAGAGAGAGTGTCAATGCAGTGGCAAAGCTGGAGCAACCTCGTAGTTGGGTTTTACAGTATTCTACATCTCTTATAGTGTGTCTCAGATGGCTTGCAGCGAGTTGAATAGTATTATACATTGAATTTAATGAGAGACATTGTCTGTGGACCCCATTGGTGATGTGGCACAGTTTCTGATGATGTGGCCAAGTTTCTGATGATGTGGCAGTGTTTCATTGGTCTGACAGTGTTTTTGAAGTGTTGTGGCATTTTAAAGAATGAAATAAAGAAAGAAGATGTTGAGAGAGAAGGAGGAGAGAGAAAGTAGAGAGAGAATGAGGAGAGAGAAAATGTTGGTGGGTCCCGCAGCAGGTTCATGGAAATCCGACAGTAGAAAGATGTAGAGCGTCGAGTTATCTTTCCAATGCAACTTCAATCACTCAATTCCGACGTCGGATGAGAGAGATATCGCAATTTCCATCGGATCGCTTGAAAAAGTCATTAAAACATTTGTTAAGGGGCATTTTGAGTAAGAAAAAATGTAGAAGATTCTAGATCGATGGCCAAAAATGAGCCACGGTGCTCAGATCCACTTTGAATGGATCAGATCAAGGAAGGCTCGAGTGTAGTGCGGTGGCAACGTCGAGATTCCATCGCGAGGCTTTTGGTTGGGTAAATGCAAGATAATATAGTGATTCTTGTTACATGAAACAGGTTCCTTGATTCTGTGTGGTGCACGCGTGGTGCTACTGTAGGTTAATCCAGATCTTGCGGTCGTGATTGAAAAAGATCATCCCTTACGTGATATATTCCGATCCGACGGACACTGTAAAATCCCACCTTTTTACCTTTGATCCAACAGACGATTGTGCAGATCCCTTGAGCGCCAATCAGAACGCGACAAGGCACAAGGCGGCAGCGCTCTAGTGCCGCGCGGGTGTACGGTAAGCCTCCGAAAGATTCTATTTGGCTTAATTCTATTAGCCGAACTTCAAACCATCATAACTTCTTCATCTAAGCTCCAAATCGGTCCGTTCAAGTTGCAGTTTCCATATTTTTGGATGCTCTATACATTGGGCACATTGGGAGTCATAATAACGAAGAAAAAAATTGAAAAGAACGTTTTGAAGGTAGAGAGAAGATTTTCTAGGGTTTTGTGCGTGTGAGAGTAATCAATCACCAACTACCTCTTCTCTGTGCATCAATGAAGTGTTAAATCCCTATGAGAGGTCAGTAAAGTGTTTATGTTTACATTCATGGTGATTATGGGTTGTGTGGAAGAGATTGGAAGCATGTGGATGAGGTATGCTCTATGAATCGATCTCTATCAACATTGAAGACTGTTGGAGAGTAAGTGAGAGCAGTGTGAAGCTTCAGAGAGATTGTTGGCCATTCGAAAACATTCTTTGTGAGATTTTTCAATTCCCTATCTATTTATGCTTTCAATTTATTGTATGCTAGCATAGGTGTAAATTTTTGAATACCTAGCTAGTGGGGAAAAATTGTAAGGCAAATTTATAAGCCTAAAAAAATTATTATTTGCTTCCCGTAGGTGCGGGTTAAGCGTGAAGTGTTTAGTGGGTGTTGGACACTGGCTATTAAGCCTGAATCTTGGAATTTGTGCGCCCTCTTAGTTTTATGCTGGGGAAACCTAGGGTTAATATCCTTGGCTTATTAGAGACTAAAAGTTGAGTGTTGAGTAAATATGGAGCCCGTTGGGCATTACTCTATGGACTAGCCATCACACCCTGTGTTGGTGAACCACGTATATTCTGTGTTGTGGACTGTCTTTATTTTTCTATATATTTTGGAGTGCATGGAATGACTTGTAGAATGGGTATGCAAATCTAGTAGACCTGGCCACTGAGTGGTACCGAGGTAGATTTACATGCGCTTGTGTGTGTGTGTGAAAAGTTAGGTCTCCATCAACTCTGGGTAGCAGTGAAATAATTAGAGAGAATTTTCAGACACTAATTGTCACACCCTAATTCCGTACCAACCAGAATGGTGTGATGAACCGTCTATGATCCAATGGTTCAACCAGGATCTCGAATAGGCTATGTCCGTTTACTTAAACCATACACATCCACAACCATAATTAGAATAAATACATAATAGTAGAAGTCATTAATATTTAATGAACTGAGAGTCTAACGGTGATAAAATAAATAAATTATCCAATTATCTCCAAATGACAAAGACATAAAATAAAATAAATTAATCAATTACATGTTCTTAATAATCTAATTATAAATCTAATCGAAGACGCATGAGTTGCACTCGCACAACGAATCATGCGACTCCATCATAGCTTCTGCATCCATCGCCGCAACATGTCCACACATCGGAGCATTCATATAGTTTTCTACAGTAGTACCTACATCATCAACTAAAATATTCGACGTCAAAAGGGTAAGCACACATCATGGCTCAGTGAGCAAACAAAACAATGCAACAAACATATCCATGCATTCAATTCATATCTTTGGTCTGGTTCATAAGTTTGTAATGTGCAATAGAAAGGTTTGGTGGCCGCCGCACCTCTATACATGGGTGTGTAAGCCCACCCAATGGATCAAACACCATTGTCGTCCACATCCACCCCACCATGGAATAGGGATAGAGCTAAAGTGCTTAGGACCACACCACATCACACTTCCCCTGATGCCCTACCCATACCAACACGTAAGCCCCTATTAGCGAGGGCTTACAAACTGGGCTCGCAACTAACCAATCCTAATGTCAAATAGTGTATCCAAGGTCTCACCCCAGCATTCCTCAATACATCCATAGAGATAGAGCTAAGGTCCCCCGATAGAGTCAGAGACTACACGGTCCGAGACCACCTCCCCTGATGCCCTACGACTTAATAGTTCTACTAAAGTAATGACCATACGACGATGTCAGTGGACAAGACTTGAGTAGAGATAGAGCTAAAGTGCTTAGGACCACACCGCATCACACTTTCCCTGATGTCCTACTCGCATCAGGTACACCAACTACACACAAACATTCACATGCCTATTCCTAGCATCATCATCATCATCATGTTATAAATAAACAGAATTAAATATGCATGAACAGCAATAATAGGAATATTGGATGACATGTGAAATGCATAATACATGCATACAAGCATAGAATCATTCATGGCATTGGACTCAATAATTATTAGCCAATTAGTTTAGGTCTTGTTCCCTCACCTTTGGTCGATAATAGATCCTCGTTCAAGTTTTGTAATTCATTCTTGGACCACTTGGAAACCTAACAAGTTGATAGATTTTAATTAGAATAAATTCCCATGTGTTTAGACTAACAGAAATTGAGGGGTTGCAGGTGGGGCAGCACCTGGGGTCTCAGTTTCTACGACCACAGGGTGTGGGGTCGCAGGGTAGGGTCGGACATACTCCGACCCCATGTGCGACCACACCCTCCTTGGAAACTTCCAGAGGGCATGTGGTCGGACATGTGGGTCTTGTGGGGTCGAACATCATGCGACTCCACGTGCGACCACACATGTTATGGTCGACCTTTCACTCTTAATTCCATTCCATCATGTTCGAATCCTTTGGCTTATCATCATGGTCCTTCCTATGATTGTTCTATGGCTCAAAACTATAATTTTATACACCATCCACTGTCTATAATAATTTCCTCTATGGATTCTCTTGGAATTTACCCATGGATGGATGATTTGGGTCTCTCCTAGATCCTATCTTCATCATGAACTATTCTAGGCTCTTAATTAATCATGGGAAATAGGTTCATACCTTATGCTTACTGAAGATTTAGAGTTTTCTTTGAATTTTCCTCCTCCTTAGTCTTCTTCTTAGATTTTCCTTCTCTTCCTTCTCTTCTCTTTCTCTCACTTTCAATTAAGGTTCTAAAGGAGTGAAAGAGGCTAAGGGACGTCCTATTTATAGAGGAAAACCCTTCAAAGTATTCCCTAATGAGTTTAGGAAAGACCCCCTTCGGATTAGGAAGGTTTCCTAATTTCGGATCTGTCTGGGTTCCGTGGGGTCGGAGGTGGGGTCGCAGAATCCGCGACCCTTCCTTTTTAAAATGTCCGACCCCACGACCTAATTTTGTGGGGTTGGACTCTTTTGAGGTGGGGTCGGTCACACCTGTTTAGGCATGCGACCACACGCTCATAATTTACTATTTTTGGGTTGAATTCATACTTGGTCTTGTGGTTTCTTCACGCACTTGGTCCACTTGGCTCAACCATGATAGGTAGACCTGGTACAAGGTGGTAAGACCGGTTAGTTTGATACGGGTCTTACACTGATTTACCTCCTCTCTCAGTGTCATACCAAGTTCATCAAAGAGCTGCTATAAAGTTGGTGTCTGCATCTTGGACTTCATGTCCTAACTTTATTGCTAGTGTAAAACTCGTGCCTAAATCCCGTTACGATACATCTATTATGGGCATGAGTCGAGGCTTCCTACGTATGAACATATCGTATCAACGTGAGCAAGGTAAGGAATTAAATAAGAGATGATGTCAAGAGATTAGATTTAATTCTTTATGGCGATAGAGCACACCAAAGAGTGCTAGGAAATGTCTCGGACCCTGCCAACCCCAAAAGGTCTGACACGCATGCTCCTATAAATGACTGACCAAAATGAGGTCCGGCACTATGCTGAGAGCGTGTGATCGACTCTTGACTGCATGGTCCAGCCGCACCCCTGTGCGTGGAATTTGGGTTGAGACCGACCTTGTATGGGACCCACTATTCGAAAACCTGTTTTCTCCCTCCATGGCCAATAAGGATTGACTCTATTCATGGTGGCCATCCATGATTGAGTCTAAAATGAAAAGAGAGGGATGAGATTGATATTATTCCAATTTAGTGAGCAGATGTTACCAATTTGGTGTAAAGAGATATTTATTCTCTCTATTGTCTCAAATCTAACCAAAAGGAAAAGAAAGGAGATTAAGAGAGGAAGCTCTGACGCACGAGTTGGGAGAGAAAGGAAGAGAAGAAGAATAGGAAGAGAGGAGCTTTCTTTTCATTACTGCCCATCAAAGAGGAACCACAAAGGAGAGAGGAAGGGAAAGAAAGGAAAGGAGAAGGAGGAGACCAATCTCTGAATCAACACTCCATTGCTGAGGATTCGATAGAGAACTGAATCTTTGTAAGTATACTTTCAACTAGATGTTCAAATCTTTTAATGCAAAATAATGGAGTGTAAGGTAATGGGATAAGTAATGATTTTAAGATGATCCATGAATGCTGGAAAACCATAAAAAGACTACTAGGGATCTTGAGTTGACCTTTGGAGACTTGGATCATGTGTAAATGGATGGATCCGAATGCCCTAAGGTTGGGACTGGAACTCTTGAAGCCAGATCTGAGATCTCGGCAGTACGTCGGATCGAATCGGTATCCATAATTACACATAGAAGTTGAGTAGAACTCAAACTCGGTATATAGACCATAAAGAAGGTAAGAAACATGTCAAAATAATTTTGGAATCCAGACGGCAACGATCTAACGTATGGTCTATAATGTGCCGCAAGGCCTGGCCGAGAGTGACATGCAGTATTACAAGTGCCGCATGCTGACATGTGGTCTTACACTTGTTGTACGCTATTCTGACATCAGAAGTGAACCAAATTCGACCATAGGCTCCTTGATAATTTATTAGATTTTATCGAAGGACCAGAATCCCAAAACTTGTATGTTTTAACATGGAAATACATCGCACACCATGAATATTAAAAATACGTGATAATGTATGCCTTGAACGCATGAACCATGAAGTTATATGACAAGATAGGATCAGGAACCAACCCTACAGAGGTTAGGCAAGTGTCTGTGAAGTTGACAGAGCCAAATGGCCATGGTTCGACGTGCGATCGACCTAGTGCTGCACACTTAGTGGCCAATGACCGTGCGGTCAACTAAGTACCGCACTTGGTACCGAGCTTTGTTAATGACCATCTTTAGTCAGTGACTCTACAGGACCTATATGAGCATGCTTATAAGTTTAAATGTCCAAAAATCAAATACTCATAGTATTAAGTAGGATGTTGCAATCGATTAAGACCCTATGCAACTTGCTGTTTAATATTTAAAGTGCTTAGTAACCTTAAACAACATATAAGGAACTTCAAGAATGAGAAACTAGGACCTCTGACTTCGTGATAAGAAATCTTTCTTAGTATTAAGGCGTTAGAAAGGGAAACCTTGCTAGCAAGTGTGCTGTCTCATGGAGGATTGGTGCAGATAGCACTAAAGTCCTAGGGACAATAGGCTTACTACAAGTGTAAATGTGCCCAAGAGTGGATAATACTGACAAGTCAATCTAGTAATGAAACCCTAGTTATCACATCCCAATTCTGGACGAGCCATAAGTGTGATGAACTGTCATGAGAACCAACGGTTTAAGCTAGGATCTTGAAAGTCTATGCCAACAACCCAAACCCAATACATCACATAATCATAGTAAATAAATAATAGTAAAAATTGTATTAATAATGAACTAAGAGTCTATAGTGATAATAAATATTTAACAAGTTATCTTCAAGAACCAAAACATAAATATAACAAACTATTACAAATCTCATAAGTCAAATACGAGAACGAAACTTTAAACGTGAACATGGTGAAAGACACTTGCATGATGAGTCATGCTCGTCTTCCACCGCTTGCACATCCAAAGCCGCCACGTGACCATACGTTGCTGCATTGATACAATCTTCAACAGTAACACCAGTAGCATAAAGAAACTAAAAGAATAATATATGCGAGGGTCAGCTCTCCTATATGAGTTCAGTGAGTGAACAAAACAATGCACAAACATATGCATGCATTCAGTTCATATCTTTGGTCTGGTATAAGTTTGCAAATGTGCTATGGTAAAGATAGTTTGCAATTACACCTTCATACATGAGAGTGTGAGCACATACAATGGATTACACACCACTATCATCCCACATTACTCACTACAGAATAGAGATAGAGCTAGAGTTTTTGGATTACACACTGCCAGAACCCTCCTGATTCCCTATCCATACCAGTACATATACTCCTACTGGCAAGGGCTTACAAACTGGGTTCATGACTAGCCAATCTTGGATGTCATCAAAAGTTGCATCCAAGACCGTACCTCAGCATCCCTCAATATGCCCATAGAGATAGAGCTAGAGTCTGGCAGCTAGGCCGAAGACCACAATATCGCATCCTCCCCTTGATATCCTATGACATACTAGTTTCGCTAAGGTAATAGTGATACTACGATGTTAGTGTGTAGGACAGAGTAGAGATAGAGCTAGAGTCTGGTGGCCAGGCCCAAGACCACAGTACCACGTCTTCCCCCTAATGCTCTACTCACATCTAACACACCAACCACACACACAAGCACATGTCTATTCCTAGCATCATCATCATATCATAAGTGGATCAAAATAAATATGCATAAGTAGATATATAACAATTATTGGATGACATGTGAAACGCACAAACAATCATTTAAGGCATGCCATCATATTAAATAGTAGAAAATAAAAATAAATGATAGCTTGTTATTATCCAATTAGTTTAGGACTTGTTTCCTCACCTGTGATTGATGTTTATTCCTCTTCCAAGCTTTAAAAATTACTTTGAATTAATTGAAAAACTAAAAATTAATGTATTTAAGTTGGGTTAATTTTCTCAAGGTTCAGTAGTAAAAACCCTTGTATGGTCTCCAAAAATATTCTTCCTGTTATTGACTGGTCGGCTCTGTGGTCGCCTCAGTGGTTTCAGTATATGTCGACCACAATGTGTGGTCGACTTTGTGGTTGCATATACTGTCGACCACATAAGTGGCCGCACAAACCTTGGTCACTTCCCGAGAGTCTGTGGTCGACTCACTGGTAGCACTATGGTAATTAGTGCTGCGACCACACATCGTTCAGGTGATGGTTCAAGCTTGGGCTTCGATCCATTCCTTTGGCTCAATAATGGGATCCATCCTACGTTTAATCTACGGCCATTATCCATTATTTAATTCATTCATTATAACCCTAATCATTATAGTCCTCATTATGAATTTATAATGAACATATTAGAATTGAAAGCATAGTTTAGATCTAATTTCCTTGCAACAAAAATCCTAAATCCATAATTTTACTATAACTTAGCCTTTTATGGAGTCAAGGTACTTACCGTTGATCCTCGCTGCGGTCGGTTGAAGTTTCAATGGCAATTCCTCTACCTGCAACTCCCTTTCTCCTTCCTTCAAGTTTTCTTTCTCTCTAAGTCTCCTTTTTCTTCTCTTCTCTCTTTCTTTCTTAGTTCTAGGATTTGGGAATAAGTAAAAGAGTAAAATAGAGTAGAGGGACATCCTCTATACAGAGGAAAAACCTCTATATAGAGTCCTCTCTCAATTAGCAGAGAGTCTTCCTCAAATTAGGAAAGTTTCCTAAAGATGGAGTAGATTTTGGGCTTGACCGATCGACTCTGCGGTTGCATAATCCATTGACCACACAACTTATCGGTCTCGACCACACAACTCACCAGTCTCGACCACACAAACCAAAATAATCGACTACATAAACTAAATCTGACTGGTTTGCTTAATTTGATTGGTTGCTTCCACAGAAAGTAAAATAGTGAACCACACAAACTAAATTTAACTTGTTGCTTACTTGGTCTTGTGATTTCTTCATACAATTGGTTTACTTGAGCCAGTTATGATGGGAACACCTGTCTCGACATGAGAACATAAGGTTAAATCAGATTTGTGGCGGGCGGGTCTTACACTAGATGCCAAAGCATAATAAGCAGACAATAAATGGGAAGTATTAAACATTGGATGAGCCACTAAACTATGAACACTTGAATAATGAACCTAAAGGGAAGTCTAATTAATTCTATCAAATAATGTATTAACGAGTATTACTGTTTATGATGTTAAATCCTTAGTGATGAGAGCGTTGGTAGACTATTATTCAAACGACTTGCTGAGGAGTACTCTCCAAGTAACAGTAAAGGAACTAAACCCTTGTTTGGTAGATTAGTTTTTTAACTTATGTGGAATGATGTTATGTGATTAATAACGTGCTTTATGTGTGATAACATGCCGTCCAATAAACTGTATTGTTTGCTTATGCATATGCATTCTATTGTGTGTGATCAGTGACACCCGTAGTTGTGTGAAAATGGGGTGAAATGAGACATCCCGTAACCTCCCCATGAAAGGTAGAGTTGGTCTTATTGCTTCATGATGTTTGGTTAAGTTGGTAAGGAAAAAGGTGGGTATAATAGGACACTTGCACCACTTCCTACTAGCGCTGCTTTACATTAACCATATGTAAGCTAGCCAAGTCACAATGTCCTAAGTGGGGCCAGATGGGGTAGAAAGCTTGGCGAAGTTACAGTCCAGTAATATGATTAATTAAGTGAACATGGCTAGTCGAATATAACTATCTCGATAACTGTACCCCTAGTCATTAAGGGGTTATTCAATGGCATGGGTTTAATAAAAATGTGGTATGAACATAGCTGCGATGTTTCTCATGGCTAATGTGATGGGATGAGAGGGCGAGTCGACTAGTGGGATTACCATCTCCTCATGTGCCCAACAGACTGTGGACTTAGGATGAGTTGGGTGTAGGCAGTAGGTGGAAAAATGGATTTGCATTCCAACGATAGACCCATACTTGGGGGATGTGCTATGCTCCGTGTATGGGATAGTATCATTTTTATGGGGGTGACCCACATGGACTGGAGACTCCATGTGTAGGTTGTCTTAAGCTGTTGCTTACAGTTATATATCAAACCGTAGTTGATAGCTACATGCATATTGTTTATTGCACATTTAGTTTTCTTACTAAGCTCGGTCGTTGAGCTTACCCTATGCACACAAACTCTTTAGATATTTCAGGTACTTCTCGAGACTCGTCAGGTTGCAGTCCGTTTGGTGTAGAGAACGAAGACTCTAAAATTGAGGAGGAGTTATCTGATTCTTGAAGCGTTCCTTAGAGCTAAGCATGGGCTTAGGCTGTGCCTGTGTTCTCTTTCCTTATAGTTGGGACTATCTTATTTATTTTTGGGTTTACGAAACAAATAAACTATGAACAATAGTATTGGTTTGAAATATTTTAAGTTTCAACTATTTAAATTGGATAATTGGTTTGAAGACAATTTAATTTGGTTTAACTATTTGGATTAATGGGTTTGAGTATTTGAATAATGAACCGTAGTTGTGAAAACTTTGGACAATTATTGTAATAATTTACTTAGTAAGCATTGATTTAATGGTTTAACAAATTGAAAGTCTTTCGTTAATTTATTTTCTTTCAATTTGAGATAACATATGTTTTAAAATAAGAAGGTAAAATACTCTAATAATTATTATGCCAGATCGATTATGGAGAACCATGACTCATCGTTTCTGGAAGGGGATTTCTTGTGTCCAGATAAAATGGAGAGATCCCATTACATTCCATAGTACCGATACTTCTAGAACAGAGTGTGACAGCTAGGGATATTGTTTGGGATGCTTCAGAGTATCAAAGATTTTGATTCACTACTTAGTATTCTTTTATTTTCAATCATTAATAAGGCTCTGTTGATGGCATTGCCGAAGGCGGTGCTTGACTACCACTGACTTTTTTGTACTATCTTTTTTTCTTTTCCTAGTAATATATTGATGACCCATAGCAAAAAAAAAAAAAAAAAAAAAGAAGAAGGAATGTGATGGTTTACATTAGAAAATATGCAATATTGTAAAAATCAATATAAATGTCGTCACCTTAAATATTCCTATGTATCAGCCTTTAGAACAATTAGTTTAACTCCATGATTTTCAAAGAAGAAGCTTCCCTAAACAGTTCACCTGGTTTTCCTAGGGACCCCTCCGAATTGGCAATCTTTCCTGAATCATCGAACACATCAACACTATGTCATTACTAATGTGTATTCAATTTCCACCACCATACTTTTTAAACTACTGAAATATGGGAAGAGAAAAAAAGAATGGTTTTCTCTCTATGGCAAGCTATTGGTAGCAGAAGGGGGACTTAAGATCATTCCCTAAGCTGCCACATGGAGGAAACCCAGTTGGCCAATTGCATCACTGCATATGTACCTTAAAAGTGGTCTACCGTCTACCTCCATTGATGAAAAACATTGATTTTTGTATACGATGTCCTATATATTTTCCTATTGGTTTTTTTTTTTTTTTTTTTTTTTTGGGCTTGTGGGGGGGTTGGTCTCATTGTAAAGATTGATACATAATTGCAATTTGATTATTATAAATTAATAAAATTCTAATGTTAATGAATAAAATTCTGAAGTTATGAAACACCAACAACAGATAAAAATAATTTCATGTCCAAATATTCATTGATTCGTTCATCAAGTGAAATATTTCTCTTTTATTTTCTTGGGTTTATTTTGTATAAATTCTTCAACTTAACATTCCTTTTCTCTTAGGGGTGAGGAGGGGATTTAATTCCTCAACTCAATATTCTTCCTGTTCAGGATAGTGGGTTACCCATACCTAAACCAAATACCTAAAATAGAGTCACTTCGAAACACTTGTGGTAGTTCCGAGAACTAGCCTATACAATCAAACAATAGTTAACAAGGAAAATATTGGTTAACTGTTCTTCAAAGAACCTTCCTACCCTGTTCTTTCAAAGAACTTTCCTATCCTAGAGCAAATTCTAATGAAGAGACGATGCACCATTTCTTCATTCCTAAGGCACACCCAAAATTATTTCAGAGGATGCTAAATAAATATTTCCTATATCTGTGCTCCCCTGTTAAAGTACCAGTTGTCGCTTAGAAGACAATTTTATACAACCTAGCCAATAATTATTTAATACTACCAAGGACGAAGCCTTCTGTTCTTTGACAACAACCTTCGAAAAACTGATGGTTAGCCAAAACAGAACCATTATTTCAACCTGTTAAACTTTTTCATATGATTAGGGTTTCAACCATATCCATGACAATACATATAAGAACCCTAGAATACGATGGAGAAGTGATAAATAATAAATCATAAAGACATTCCTGTCTGTGAAGATTGATTTCCCTTACGCTCCAAGCTTTGATCTGTATTTGGTCACAGTCTTCCACAGCTTGTAGAAGATATCCCAAGATCTCTTGCTAATGGGTGCAGAGATATTTTTCAAAAACTATGACTGCGGGGACTCATAACTCGGTATTTTTATAATATTGTCATAACTTTAATCTTCTCCCCATAATAGAATTAAGGTTACCTTACCTATCTCAACCATGAGACAAATAAGACCGAACTGGTCCTGCCGTGTTAATAGAATTCCCACTAATTAACTGATTGTGTAATTAATTAATCCCATAATAATTCCAATACAGACATCATGCAATCCAAACTTAATAGCAACAACTGAATGCCATGAACTAGTTTTTTCACCATTGTATGATGGAATAACTTATTTGAAAAGGTTAAAAAAGTCAAAAGAGAGAAAGTATTGCTGTTGAAACGGATAAAAAAGAGAGCCTTTTTTATTCAAAGATCTAGAGAACAAAGGGAGTGAATTGGGTTTGGATGAAAAAGTCAGTAGTCGTATCAGCCTGGATTCTCATGCCAAAACACCATCTTGTGTAAATTGTTGGGTTATGTCTCGTATTCTGTGGGATCCACATAGTTATTGGAGTTATATTTATAATTTGGGTTTGGATTCATTACATGTACAAAAGTCATTCTACAATTGTGTGGGATTAAGGGGAGCTTATATATTGTCTCTATTGAAAAAACCTTAGGTAAGAGAGAAAAGGGTAAACATTTAGTAAGGTGGAGAAAAATGTAGAATATTTCTTGGTGAATAAGAAATTTCTCTGATTCTCTGGAGTGGCGGTAGGCATTTTGCATTAGGTGCTGAACCACGGTAAATCCTTGTGTTTGTGTGATTGCTTATTCTTCATATTTTCTCTTGTTTGTGCTTTCATTCCTAAAACAAAGAAGATGCTGCTTTGGCTTGTGGGAAGACAGAACAAGGTTGTTCATTCATCCTCTTCGGTTTATGTTTCAATCTTTTTTGGATGGAGACCACCAGAAAATGGGTTTTCCATCAGAAAACTAATCAAGGAATCATTTTTAATTTATGGAGTTTCTAATCCGGTTCTATTCAAATAAACATAGATGACGACTTAATGTGCTTCAAATGATCTTTTAGGGAGTTTTCCAATCCAGAATAAAATAAATAAATAAAATTATGCTGGTTTGTAACTGTGGAATATTGAAATCACCTGGTTAAAAAAAAAAAGAATTTTGTAGTTCCACAAAGGTCCTGAAGAAAACCCAGGATTCACCATAGATGACGAGATAATGTGCTTCAATTTGAGGTAGAGTTGTAATAGGAAAACAAAAAAGCATAGGGGTTTTATTAATCATCAACTGTAAAATTTATCTTCATTGCATGTGAGCAGCAACAAGCTAGGGAAAACTTACTACTCAAAGTATACAGAGAAAGAAACTTTTCAAACCATTGGGATCTGAATGTTAGATTTATGTGGGCTTAATTAATTACCTAAACTAGTTAATTCAGTGGGAATCTAATTGACACGGTATAACCGGTTTGATTTGATTCATCACATGGTATGAGATAGGTTTGGTAACCCTAATTCTATTGTGGGAAGGGTTTTAGGGTTATAGCAGTATTCTATAAATACTGGGTTAGAGTCCCCACAACCACGGTTAATCAGTTCTCTCTGCACCCATTAGCAAGAGACATCATGATATCTTCTGGAGGCTGTGAAAGACTATAGCCGAGGGATTTTGATCAAAGCTTGGAGCGTCGTGAAGTATATGGGAAATTAATCTCTTCACAAACAGGTATGTCTTTATGTTCATTGTTTATGGCTTCTCTATTGTGTTCTAGGGCAACTGTATGGGATTGGAATGGGTTTCATTAAAACCCTAAACACATAATTTTCTAACAGTTGATATCAGAGCCAACGATATAGACCTAGAATCAATGGAGATTGATTATAAAAACTGATAATGAATGGTTAAATTGAAGGAGAAAATTTTCTCTAGTTTTAGATCGAATCTCGATCAGATCTGTCGGAGTTTTCCATAGACAAAAATTTTTTACGATTGGAAAAATAAGTCAAGCAATATACCGTTGGAAAGGTCTCGAAGAGACGGAGCCGGCGATATAAAAATCACCGGCGTCGGCCGCTGGACGCACCGATAATCGCCGGCGGTATCCGTGAGTGGAGCTCACTCGCGGGTAGAAGAATTTTAATAAATAAAAAAAATGTTTATGGCTGCGTTGACCCGATCATCGCCGGGTCAACTCGGCAACCCTAACGGGTTGGGCAGTGACTCGGACCGAGTCGTCCTAAAATATATATATATATATATATATATTCCTGGCGGTGCCGATTCGTCGCCGAGTTGAGTCGGCAAGAATCGAAAACCCTAGCCTTCACTCGGGCCAAGCCAAGTCGAGTTAGCTGGCCCAGCTAAACCAGAGCTAGTCCAGCCCAAGCTAGCTAAACCAGCCAAGGCCAGCTCTGGTTCAATTCAAAACCAGCCCCGCCCAGCCACGGCCAAGTGGGTTGAACCAGTAACGGACCCGAATCGTCTGACCCAAAGACCCGACCCATTAACACATACACTTGATCCGAAAACCTAGATTTTTGACCCAAAAACCCGAATGGATGAACAAGGTAACCCGGTGGTTGAACCGTTGGACCAAACCTTGGTTCGGTTTGCCCCTAGGTCGTGTGGTTCGGCCTGGACCAAAGTAAAAGTAATTTAAAAAAAAAATGGAGAATAAAAGTGGAATATTCGGTTTGGTTCAAAGAGAACCAAACCGATTCTGGTCAGATCAAAACGAACCGAACCAAACCAAACCGACACAGACAGGGTTTCTTATAAGGGCATGTTTGGTTTCTATTTTTAACAAAAAGGACATTAAACAGTGATTCTGGGAGCTAGGAGTGTCGGATTGACCTCCAGTTTGTTTTGTTGGACTCCTTTTTTAATGCTCTTCAATCTGATATATATTTTGATATATTTTGATGCATTGAAAAATATGTTATTATGGAAAAATGCCCTATGGGAACTCGATTTCAATGTTTTTACTCATTTGTCTTAAAATTATTGTACAAAATAAATTGATTGATTGAGCTAATGTGCATGTTTATATGAATGTTTAGACTTGTAAAATTATATTTTAAAGCATTAATGACTAAATAAATATCCCACATGAGCTGTAGTTTAGGATTTATTCATATCATGGTGGAACTTGGTGTGACCACCAAAGTGGCAACCTTGTTTTATTATGATGTGTTCAAATTCAAGGATATGTGTTTGTAAATGCTTCAGTTTTGATAATGTTCACCCAAAGGTGACATTGTCTAAGTTTATTCAAATTATGATTTATAGCTGTTGTGTAAGGATTATGGTGTGACCACCAAAGTGGCAACCTTAGTTCTATCATAATATGCTCAAATCAAGCATTTATGCATTTACAAACTACAGTGAGGAAGTATAGTATTCACACAAAAGTGACACTGAAATAAACTCTCACTTTTATAGATGCAGCAAAAAATGACACTGTCCACCCAAAGGTGGCGTTGTCTAAGATTATAAAGAACGGCACTGTCCACC
Organism: Protea cynaroides; assembly: GCA_028583415.1. Taxonomy (NCBI): domain Eukaryota; kingdom Viridiplantae; phylum Streptophyta; class Magnoliopsida; order Proteales; family Proteaceae; genus Protea; species Protea cynaroides. Next base: position 24,387,157 of record CM053276.1, read on the forward strand.
CAAAGGTGGCGTTGTCAAAGATTACAAGGAACTCATGCACATGGTTGAAAAATTGTGGCTTTAGAGGTCTTCATCCACCCAAAGGTGGTGAGATTTTCGAAAGTCATTATCTCTTCGTAGTTATTGCACAGATATTGAGAGGACCAGTGCACATATTATCCCAAAGGATGTGTGTGTAGTTCGGTTGATTTTTTAAAGATATTAATTAGCTTGCACATGTTATGTATTTATATTCTTGCTAGCTAATTTTATTTGGTATTAATTGTAGACTTACAATTATTTACATTGTAATATAGTTGTGGATATGTAATGATTAAATACCTTAAGATGTCTATCTTTGGCAGTCAATTTTATGAATTGGCATGGAAATTGAAAACTAGTCTAGGACTGTTTAACCTAGATGTACTCAACAGAAAAATTATATTATGATCCTTAGGGTGTTCAATCCTTAAGATCAAGTAAAGTAATGTTCAGATGAGGAACATTGGAAAAATAATATTTCTTGTGAAATCCAAAGAACGATTTGATATTTCAAGAAGGGGCAGAGAGATGTTTTATTACTCAAGTCCATCAGTATCAGTTTTTGATGATAAGAGATGGTATTGGGAATGTGAGGAAGTACAAGGTAGAGCTATTAAGTATTAATGATAAGCTTAAGGATAAGTGAATATTTGTAGGTTCATTAAAACATATGTAGGTGACATTTTAGACTTTTCACTTCCTCACAAGAACTATATAGTCACATCCTGGTGAGCTATAGTACTCAAAAACATAGTGAACCCTAAAGTGAAAGAACTAAGGATAAAAGTTCAAAGAAAAGAGAAAAATATGAATGTCATTGTCATAGTGCATAATATATACCCAGACAAAGGCAAGTTATAAAAGGAGTAGAGAAACCCATAGAAAGAAAAATATTTTTTCATGGAATAGTCTGAAACTTTATGACAAAGAATTAGACATTAAGAAACTACAAGATAAAATGGATCTAAGTAGAATAAAATTCTTGTAGAGTGACCTAGAAGAGACATGTAAAGAAAAATTTTATATAACTGGACAGGCTTAAGTGAAAAAAGAATAAAGATTATGAAACTTCTGAGCAAGAAGGTGCAGTATAATGGATACTTAAGTATTAATCGTAGTCTGAACCAATAGAAGTATACAAATCTTTAATTTATTCTATCTTTGGAAGTTAAACTGTATATTGTAATCTTCCACCCTAGTCATAAGGGTTTAGGACTGTTGTCCAAAGAAAGATTAGAAAGAATAATATTCTAAAATTCTCCTTCCAAAGTTTATTACATGTATATATGTGAGAATTAATTAAAAGAGAAGATGACAAGATTAAAGTAAGTGAAAGTTATTCACAACAAGGATTTATTAGACTTTGTGGACATCGAAATTTTATCTAGGACTTCTTATCACAATTTAGCCTATGGTTGTTTTTCCAAATAATGAAAATTAAGATGGAAAAACTTTTATTAAAAGAATTGAAACTATTGGATCTAAATGAGACAGTTTTGGGAGACCATGTGATACTGGTCTATTCTCTGATAAATTTAAGAAAGTATTTGCAAAAGCCTAAGAATGTATTTGATCCTGTAAGATAATAATTAATATTGTAGCCTATATTGTTAATAAAGTGCTTAGTCAGTTTCAGTTTCAGTTTCAGTTTAAGTTATCTTTTTGTTTGAGATTGTAGAACTGACATGATTTCATAATACTCGTGGAAGAGTGATTATTTTAGGACATTAAGTTGTCATATTATGGGATGTCAAAATAGACCCAAGAAACTTAAAGTTTGTGAAGCAACCAGTTGAGAAACCAAAAATGCTACTAGAGTGTAATGAAATGATAATAGAAATATTCATTAAGATCGATGCTTCAACCATAGTAGCAGAGCCAGATGAGGCAATGAAGAGATATACTGGATCATGTAGATCTGTGATTTCATCCAATCACATGTTGTACTTCAAAATAGATGTTTTTTGGTGATGGACAAAAATAAAGATCTTAATGATTTTGAGCTAGTTATTAGTAATGAAATTGCTCTTGAATGTTTAATGATCATAAAGGATGTGTTGTTGTCTATGAACAATAACGAGACTTGGAATTTTATGCTTTTGTCAATGAGCGGTGTACTCATAGGCTAAAAATGGATATTAAAAAAAAAGTGTGATTCCAGTGAGAGAATTGATTGCTACAAAGTAAGATTTATAGCAAAGTGGAATCACACAAAGGGAAGAGAAAGAGAACTTCAAATTTTGAGGTCTTAGTTGCTCATTTTATTTTAGAGTTGCATCAGATGTAAAGATCATTTTGATCAAAGAAAATGTTTATATATTTTAATCATAAGGTTTTGTGGTAAGGATAAAGAAGATATATTTTGTAGACTTATAAAGTCAATCTGTGGATTAAACGAGTATCCGGATAATGGTATTTGAAGTTTGACAGGGTTGTATCTTCTTTCAACTTTGTTGAGATTTTCATTGACCATTGTATATATCTATTGGTCAGTGGGAGTGGATTCACTTCCTTGTCATGTGTGTTGATGGTTTTCATTGGCTTGCAGTGAAATGGTTTACTAGTTGAAATCAATATTTTTCTGTCTGATAACTTCGATATGTAAAACTATATGAGCAAGTATCTTTGTACCTAGTATTGAGTTTGCTCGTGACAGAAAAAATAAAATTCTGGATTTATCTCAAAGTATAAATACTGTTCGTATTTTTGAATGGTTCAGTATGCATGTATAACTAGTAAGTTGCGGATGCTAAAATCGGTAAAGGAGATAAATTGATAGAATTATGGACAAAGAATGATACTGAGTATTAGCATCTACAATGCAGTAGAGAGCTTAATATATATTTAAGGTTGTAATCATTTCATATAGCCTTTTCATTGAATGTCATAGGATGTTTTCAGTTGGATGCTGGTATAGCTTACTGGACAATGGGGAAAAGAATGGTTATGTGGTACATGCCAAAGACCAGATATTACATGTTCATTTATGAATGTAGTGACACTATAGGCTATTTTGATGCAATTTAAGATTTACATTGATGATAGAAAACCAACCTCAAAGTTCAATGTTATGGTGGTAGGGTTTTGTAACTCTATGTGAAAATAACAAATGAGGTATCTGGTGTAAGAGTTTCTTTTCTAATTTGGAGGTTGTAGACTCCACTTCTAAACCTATTGAGATGTGTTCTGACAGTGGTTCAGCTGTGTTCTTCTCAAAGAATAATAAGAAATATAGTATTTCACAACATAATAGAGATTGAATCTCTTCAAGTAAGGAAGATGTCAAAAGAATTTATATCGTTGTATATTCTCTGACGAAGGTTTTGTCAGTAGGAGTCTTTAAGGGCCGCTATGTCCAATATAAGAATGGTTGAAAACAAATAATTTTATCAGAAGCTTAAGTGGCCAAAGATCTGGGAATCAGTGGGAGTCTCTAGATATGCTTAATCAGTGGGAGACTCTTTATGTTTATACTTGTGTTTTCACATTGCTTACTGTGTTTGATTGTATTGCTCATGGTTTGATGAGTACAGTTTTTGTAACTATGATTTTGTTTACATTAGCATTTGTGTTATTGCTATTTTGCATACATAGTTATGTGTTTGACATGTCATAGATATGAGGCAGTATTTAGCCAAATTTCAAGGCAGTATTTAGCCAAAGTTTCAAGGCAGTATTTAGCCAAAGTTTCAAGGCAGTATTTAACCAAAGATTTAAGATGGTGTCTAACCAAAGTATGGTATTATAATTCTAAAATATTTAAATACAATGTTATATTGCCCATAAAGGTTTTGGGGTAATTTTTTATTAAAGGTTTTCTTAATCAAGTTTGGACTCGCATGGGAGTTTACTTTCATGCATTATCTCAGGTGATTCATGTATTAAGCAGACCTCTGTTGTGGCTGACAGAAGTTTGTACACCATATGTTAAGGTGTATTATTCGCTATTGCTCGCATTGGGAAGCTTGATGTATGTTTCAAGGTTAGTGACGATTTAGTGTGTTGGATTCCGTGGCCACACTAGTTAACGATAGTTTTGTAATTAATATAGCCCAAGTGGAAGATTGTTAGATTTATGTGGGCTTAATAAATTACCTAAACTAGTTAATTCAGTGGGAATCTGATTGACATGGTATAACCAGTTTGGTTTGATTCGTCACATGGTATGAGATAGGTTTGGTAACCCTAATTCTATTGTGGGAAGGGTTTTAGGGTTACAGCAGTATTCTATAAATACTGGGTTAGAGTCCCCACAACCACGGTTAATCAGTTCTCTCTGCACCCATTAGCAAGAGACATCAGGATATCCTCTGGAGGCTGTAGAAGACTGTAGCTGAGGGATTTCGATCAAAGCTTAGAGCGTCGTGAAGTATATGGGAAATTAATCTCTTCGTAGACAGGTATGACTTTATGTTCATTGTTTATGGCTTCTCTATTGTGTTCTAGGGCAACTGTATGGGATTGGAATGGGTTTCATTGAAACCCTAAACATATAATTTTCTAACACTGAACATATATAGTCTATATATGCCTGAATGAAATGGTTCCTAGAACTAATTATTATTAAAACAATTTAGGCTAATTGAATGTCCATGATCTACTACAAAAATGGTCTTCCTAGTTCATATATTCCAGACTACAATCACCAACAAGAAAGTTTCCCATTCTTACACATACAGAAAAAGATAAGGACCGACTTCAATGGTGTAGCTAGTGGTAGGAGAGATGAAGGAACAATTTGGATAGACTAGTGAAAGGTAAGATAATGATACAAGATACAGATCACACCGATACAACATATTCTTACTATAGAAGAAGGAAACAGAAGAATGAAGTTGAAATAAGGAGAACCCACCAGGAAAAAAGATCCAATATGGAAACCCATACATAATGTTACACATACACTGACTTATCTCATTCTCAGCACAGGCACTTTAATCAAATGTCATGGAAACTACTACATATTCACAAGCTTTGTAACCAGATATGGACAACTTTCACCAATAGTTCCGAATCATTTAAAATAAATTCCAGCAGAAAACCAAAATCGCAGTGAAAGGTCCAAGAAACCAGATACAAGAGAATGTTATTAAAACAAAATCATAAACTTAGTATTAAGTAAATCCTGGTCAAAGGCTCTTTTAATATGGGGAAACAAGATATCTAGATCCTAGATGAATCTGATGATCAGATTCTGAGATCAGACCAAGTCCTTATGGAAAAAGGAAGATTAGAGAAAGGGATTAAAGAAAGGGAAACAAAATAAAGTAAAAAAAAAAAAATCAAAACGATATCATATTAGGCCAGCTGGACTAAGTCTTTAGCTTGTTAGTTACGTTCTGTTTTACAAATCTAGTAGTTTCTATTAGTTTTTCTTTTATTAAATAGAGTTTACTTTTTTACTTCAAGTCCAATGTATAAATGCCGATACATCTGTAATTTAAGCAAGTTTGTTTATTTTCTCAATAAGAGATTTGCGGAAATTATCATGCTATCAGAGCGGAATGATCCATTTCTTCTTCAGTTTTCCTTATTCCAAGAGTCTCTAGTCTTGAAAATGGCTGTTGACAATCAATCTGCAGAAACGTAGTCTGTTCCTGAAGCTATTCTGCAAAATCCTTATCTGCTCTACTCGTCCGATAATCCTGGCCATGTCCTTGTGACACAATTTCTCAATGGAAATAATTATGGGACATGGAAGAGGGCGATGAAAGTTGCTATTGGTGCCAAAAACAAGTACAAGTTCATGGATGGTTCTCTTCCCAAGCCGGATGCTCCTCCTGTAGATGTCCAAGCATGGGATCGATGTAATATGATGGTCCTATCCTAGATTTATAACAGTTTAGTCAAAGATCTTCATGAGAGTGTTGTTTATGCGGAAACAGCAAGAGAGCTATGGATTGATCTTGAAGATTAGTTTTCTCAATGCAACGGACCTTGGTTTATGAACTCCAGCGCAATATTTCCCTTCTGCAATAAGAGAGACTCTGTATTAGGTTATTTTTCAGCACTCAAAATTCTCTGGGATAAGTTGGGTACATATGTACAACTTCCTTCCTGCACATGCAGTTCCTTAAAGGTTCTTCAAGAACATCTCCAAAATGAAAAATTGTTTCAGTTCTTGATGGGTTTAAGTGATTCATTCTCCACTGTAAGGACACAGATACTCACTATGGAGCCACTACCTAATCTGAATAAAGCATATTCACTTGTTCTACAAAAAGAGTGCTACATGTCTCTACCAATTACTCATGCATCCGACGCTACTGCTTTTTTAGCTTATCGTCAGTCCAACAATTCATCTCAGACATACTCCTTCCTTGGGCGTGGTTCAAGTTTTTCTGGATGAGGTTCAAATTTTTTTGGATGTGGTTCAGATCTTCCATGGAGAAGCCCACATTGTAGTCACTGTGACAAATTAGGTCACACAAAAGAAACATGTTATCTTCTGCATGAGTATCCTGATGGTAATGGGCATCGTTCAACACCAAAACAAAATCATTAAGCACATTCTGCACAGTCAGCTACTACTGACAATTCACTTGGATCTACCGAGATCACATCTACACAATCGACTACTACTGGTTTGCATCATTTACCATCTCTAACCCAAGTCCAATACCAAAAATTGCTCACCTTCCTTGGAACTGAGAATTCTCCAACCTCAGCCAATTTCACAGGTATGCCATTTTGTTTAAGTGTTTCTTCTTCTTCTGCTTGGGTGATCGATTCAGGGGCATCACATCATTTTAGTTCCTATGTGACCCCTAATATGAGTCCCGTTACTTCAAGCCAGCAACCTGTATGTCTTCCCAAGGATAATCACCTTCCTGTCACACACACACACTAGGTCTCAACAACTTTCCTCCTCTATTAATCACTCTAATATTTTGTGTGTACCCAATTTTCTTTCAACCTTCTCTCTGTTAGTCAAATTACAACATCTTTACATTGTGGAGTAATTTTCTTTCCTACTTTCTGTGTGTATCAAGACCTGTCAATGAAGAGTGTGATTGGGGTGGGGAGTCTTCATGATGGTCTCTACTACTTTGGTCAAAGTCCTATAGCAGCTACAGTACAACATTCAGCATCTCCTTTGTTATGGCATATGAGACTTGGCCATCCTTCACCGAATAATTCAGTTTTTTCATTTGTAAAATTTTCAAACAATTTTTGTTGTGATGTTTGTCCACTTGCCAAACACAAACGTTCACCATTTCCCACTAGTACCAGTAGATCGTTAGGTCCTTTTGAATTGGTCCATTGTGACATCTGGGGCCCTGATGCTACTGTTTCTTCTTTAGGAGCTCCTTATTTCTTAACAATAATTAATGATTTCAGTAGATGCACATGGGATTTTCTTATGGCATTTAAATCTGACACTTATATATGCTTGAAGAATTTTTTCAATCTAGTTAGAACTCAGTTTTCATCCTCTGTTTTGACCATTTGCACCGATAATGGTGCAAAATTTTTTTCATCAACCATGACTTCTTTTCTTCGACATCATGGTGTGAGTCATCAACACACTTGTACCTCCACCCCACAACAAAACAGTGTGGTAGAACATAAGCATCGGCATATTCTTGAGGTTGCCTGTGCTTTACATTTTCAAGCGCACCTTCCTTTATCATTTTGGGGTGAATGCATACTGACTGCTTGTTATTTTAGTAACAGACTTCCCACACCTATTCTACATGGCAAAACACCGTATGAAATTATTTTTCGAAAACCACCAACATATGATCATTACAAGGTTTGCGGTTGTCTTTGCTTTGCACACAATTCTGATCGACATAGACATAAATTTTCTCTACGGTCCCTATGCTGTATTTTTCTTCATTATCCAATAAACCAACATGGATACAGAGTCTATGACTTACATTATAAACAGTTTTTTACAAGTAGAGATGTCTTATTCAGAGAAGACATTTTTGCTTTTCATGAACAATCTTCTTCTCCTACTGTTTCAATACCATATCTGGCCCATGACATATCACATATCATTACATCACCATCACCAACAACACCACCATTATTACCATTACCACCACCATCTTCATCACCATCACCACCAGTCCGCAGGTCTATTAAACCACATGTATTGCCCCGAAAACTATATAATTTCATATGCTCCTCTGCAACTATGGACACTACTCGGCTTCCCCCTCCTTCACATTTGACTATTACAGGTACTGCTTATCCTCTTTCCAAATATCTATATCCATCTTCTCCTTTTCTTACTGCATTTTTGAGTACCATTTATAACAATGTTGAACCATGTACCTTAACCTAAGCAAACAAAGATCCTCTTAGGAAGGATGCTATGGCATCTGAAATGAATGCATTAGAAACTAATAACTCCTGGACCCTTGAGACATTGCCACCTAATAAACATCCAACAGGATTCAAGTGGGTTAACAAAATTAGACTACAGTCTGATGGCACTGTAAAAAATTATAAAGCCCTATTAGTTGCAAAAGGGTAAACCTAGTTAAAAGGCTTTGATTACCACGAGACTTTTTCTCCGTTGCCAAACTTGTGACTGTTCGGTGTGTTTTAGCCTTAGCTGCAGCCAAACATTGGCCCTTGTTTCAACTAGACGTTAATAATTCTTTTCTGTATGGTGATTTGGTTAAGGAAATATATATGACTATTCCCCTTGAGTTTGAGAAACCCAGCAACAACCTGGTCTGTCGACTAAGAAAGTCATTATATGATCTGAAACAGGCCTCACGGCAGTGGTTTGCTAAATTTTCAAGTGCTATAATTTCTTTGGGCTTCAAACAATCCATTGCCGAGTATTCCCTTTCACATATACAAATGCATCTTTGTTTACAATTGTCTTGGTTTATGTGGATGAAATCATCCTTACAGGAAATAATTTAGATCACATTAATGGGTTTAACATCAATCTGAAGGAGCATTTTCGTATTAAAGATTTAGGTTATTTAACATACTTTCTGGGATTAAAAGTTTTTACTACACCAAAGGGTTTGTTATTAACTCAATAGAAATATACACTTGAAATCCTTGATGAGTCAGGCTTGTTGAGTTGTAGACCAACTACTTTTCCTTTGCAACAATACTTTAGACTGAGCCTAACTGAAGCAGAATTATTGGCAGATCCATCTGTCTATTGTCATCTAGTCGATTGAATGATATATTGTCACACCCCAATTCTGGACTAACCAAAATGGTGTGATGAACCGTCAATAAACCAACGGTTCAACCAGGATCTCGTATAGGCTATGCCAACCATGTTAAACCAAAACACATTCCACATTAATCAGAGATAATAAAATAAATAGCGGAAGTCTTATTAATAATGAACTGAGGTCTAATCATGATAAATAATTAATATTCCAGTTATCTCTAACTAACCAAAACATAATTTAATATATATTACAAATATCTAAATACGAAAGATAAACATTAAGCACATCCATAGTTGAAACGCACGCTTAACGAATCATAATAGTCCTCCACAGCTTGCTCATCCATAGCCGCCACCTGTTCATATGTTGGCGTGTCGACATAATCTTCAACCGTAATACCTGCAACATCATAAACTAAAAAGAATTACGCACGCGAGGGTCAGCTCTCCAACTTGAGCTCAGTGAGAAAACAAAACAATACAACAAACATATGCATGTATTCAATTCATATCTTTGGCCTGGTTTATAAGTTTGCAATGTGCTATAGAAAGGATTGGTGGTCGCCGCACCTCTATACACGAGTATGCAAAGTCGTCAAATGGATCAAATACCATTGTCATCCCACATGCATCCATCATGGAATAGAGATAGGGCTAAAGTTCCCGGATCAAACATCGCATAACACTTCCCCTGATGCCCTACCCATACCAACACGTAAGCCCCTATTGTCACACCCTAATTCTGCACTATTCAGAATGATGTGATGAACCGCTAATAAACCAACGATTCAACCAGGATCTCAAATAGACTATCCCCGCGTTATCTAAACTTACACACATCCGTAATCATAATCAGAGTAAATACACAATAGCAGAAGTCTTATAATAACATGAACTGAGAAACTAAGATGATATTAATAATTTAATAGTAAATTATTCTGTTTTCAACTGAGACATAAATATTTAAATACCAAATACATGTCTTAATAAATCCAATAAATAAACCTATAAAATATCTAATCAAATACACACGAGTTACACTCGCAAGAGGAGTCGTGTGTATCCACTTTAGCTTCAGCTTCCATTGCTGCCACGTTCCCGTACGTAGACGCATTCATATAGTCTTCAACGGTATAACCTGCATCATCAACTAAAAATATTCGACGTCGAGGGGTGAGCACACATCACGGCTCAGTGAGTAGCCAAAACAATGCAACAATACATATGCATACAAATCAATTTATATCTTTGGTCCGGTTTAAAGTTTGCAGTATGCAATAGAAAGGTTTAGGTAGCCAAAGGTCACGTTTATTGACCCCGCCTCTATACACGAGTGTGTGACGTCACCCGAAGATCATGTTTATCGTCGACTCACATGCACCCAACCATGAACATTATATAACAAAGTTTACGTTTATTGCTATATAGCGCCATACCAACACGTAAGCCCCTGTTAGCGAGGGCTGCAAACTGGGCTCGCAACTAACCAATCCTAATGCCAAAGAGTGTATCCAAGGCCTCACCCCAGCATCCCCTCGGAATGTCCATAGAGATAGAGCTAAGGCCCCCCGGGGAGTCGAGACTACAAAAACCGAGACCACCTCCCCGATACTCTACGACATAATAGTTCTGCTAAAGTAATGGCGATACGACGATGTCAATGCACAAGACTTGAGTTAGAGATAGAGCTAAAGTGCTGAGACCCGCCAAAGGTTAATGTTTATTGACGTTCTCATCACACCTCCCCTGATACTCGCTCGCATCAAATACATCAACCACACACATACGAGCACATGCCTATTCCTATCATCATCATCATCATCATGTTATAAACAATAAAGTAAATATGCATGAACAAGTAATAGAAATATTGGATGGCATGCTGTATGCACATTACAAACATATTCGCATAGAATCAAGCATGGCATAGGACTCAAGAAAATATAAAACAGTTTGTTATTAACCAATTAGTTTAGAGTTCTGGTTCCTCACCTTAGCTTGCTATAAGATGTTTTTCCAAGCTTTAGAATCACCTTTACAGTGTTATTATATTGCTAGAAAACCTAACAAAGTCGATAGAATTTAATTAGAATTAATTCCAGATTTAAAAACCATGTTGTTAACGAGGCCGGAGGTAGGGCCGGAGTCCCGATCGACCCCGGGTGCGACCCTCCCCAGATTCCGAACTTCCCAAACACTGAGGGTCGATGGTCAGGAACACCTAGGGTCGGATGGTCATCGACCCTCGGTGCGACCCTCTATGCACTTTGGTCCAATTCCCTCTCTTTAATCCATTCTTCGTGTTTGGGGTCCTATGGCTTGCTTCTACATTCCATTAAACATTCATTCCATGGTCTGGAACCATGTATAACCATCTAAAATAGTTTTCATGCATTCTCCTATGGTTTCCATGAAAACCTAACCATAGATTGATGGTTTGGGTTTCTCCGAGATCACACTCTCTCCAATAACTATCCTAAGGTCTGTAGAAACTCTTGGAATTAGTATCCATACCTGAGAAGATTACTTTTTCTCTGAAATTCTTCTCCTTTTTGCTAAGTTCTCTTCCTTGCCTTTCTTCTTCCTCTTTTCCTTCTCCTCTCTTTCTATCAATTCAATTAGGGTTGTGAAAGGAGTGAAAGTGGCTTAGGGACATCCTTTAAATAGAATAGGAACATCCTAAAATAAGTCCCTTTGAGATTAGGAAAGAATCCCAATCGAAAATTAGGAAATTTCCTAACTTTATTTTCTTACGGTAACCGAGGGTCGATGGGAGGGTCGATGATCCCGTCGACCCTAGGGTCCTAAGCTGTCCGACCCTCCCTTCAAAACTGAGGGTCTGACTTTTTGTTTTGGGAGGTCCAACCCTGCTTAGCTGGGTATGCGACCCTTCCCCTATTTTAAGTGTTTTTGGGTCGATTTGATACCTGGGATCTCGATCTCCTTCACGCCCTTGGTCCATTTGACTCGACCATGATGGGTAAACCTGGTTCAAGGTGGTAAGACTGGGTTAGATTGACACGGGTCTTACAATTCCCCCCAACTTATAAAAATTTTGTCCTCGAAATTGTACGTTCCTTCTGAATTAAATAAGTGAGGGTATTGCTTCCGCATAGCGTTTTCTTCTTCCCATGTAATCTCTTCCATGTCTCTACTTTTCTATATGACCTTAACATAGTAGATATCTCTGTTGCGTAGACGTTGAACCTTTCGACTAGTGATTTCTGTTGGTGTTACTTCAAATGTCAAATCATTAGTCAATTCCGGCAAATCCACTGTCAAAACATGCGTTGGGTCTTTGACATACTTCTTCAATAGGAAAATGTGAAATACGTCATGCACACTTGACATAGATGGTGGTAGTGCTAACTGATAAGCCACTTTTCCACGCTTAGCTAGAATTTCATACGGCCCAACATATCTTGGACTTAGTTTCCCTTTCTATCCGAACCTCTTCAATCCTCGCATGAGCGATACCTTCAAAAATAATTTATCACCTACTGCGAACTCCAGATCTCTTCGTCGAGTATCCGCATATTGCTTCTAACGGTTCTGAGCTGTTCTCACTCTTTCCTTGATGATGTCGACCACTCGACAAGTCTCTTCAACAAATTCCGGTCCAACAATACTACGTTCGCCAACTTCATTCCAGAACAAGGGAGTTCGACACTTCCTACCATACAGTACTTCAGAAGGTGACATCCGTATAGTAGCCTGATAGCTATTGTTATAAGCGAACTCGATCAGTGGTAATCTTTCATCCCATGATCCCTTGAAATCAATTACACATGCTCGTAGCATATCTTCTAGAATCTGAATTGTATGCTCCGACTGTCCATCTGTCTGTGGGTGGAATGCAGTACTGAACTTCAACGTTGTACCCATAGCCTTTTGCAATCCTTCCCAAAACTTGGAAGAAAATCGTGGATCTCTATCCGACAGAATGCTTTCTGGAACACCATGTAATCGAACAATATTATCCACATACAGCTTCGCTAACCTTTCTAGTATATACTGAGGTCGTATAGGTATGAAGCGAGCTGTTTTAGTCAGATGGTCCACAATCACCCAAACTGCGTCAACTACTCGAGGAGTCAATGGTAGTCCCGTGACGAAGTCCATAGTGATGTAGTCCCATTTCCATGCTGGTTCCGGTAATGGCTGTAACAGTCCTGCGGGTCTTTGTCGTTCAACCTTTACCTTCTGAAAATTTAGGCATTGAGACACGAACTTGGCTACATCTGCTTTCATTCCCCTCCACCAATATAATTTCTTTAGATCATGATACATTTTTGTACTTCGAGGATTTATCAAATAGATGGTGGTATGGGCTTCCTTCATCAGTCGGTGTCTAATGTCTACACTTTCTGTTTCAGGTACACATATTCTTCCTTTGTATTTCAATACTTTCTCGTCATCCAAGGTGAACTCAGGATTAGTCCTACCTTTCTCAATATCTTCTTGTACTGTTCTCAGATAAGGATCTGCTTTTATAGCTATCTTCACTTCATCCACTATATCCGGTATAATCTTCAATGCCGCGAACATATTCAAAAACCGATGAATAAACCCTTGGTTGGCTGATCCATCCATTGTATCTATCACATACTGCTCATTGCCGTGATTGAATACCATTCCGGTAGTACACATTGCTGCAGTCGTGCTAACTTCTCCTTGAGATTTTATCATTGCTTTTCTGCTTAATGCATCCGCTACTACGTTCACTTTTCTCGGATGATACTGGATATCACAATCATAGTCTTTCAATAGTTCCAGCCATCTTCTTTGTCTCATATTCAACTCCTTCTGATTAAATGAATAAGTAAGACTTTTATGGTCCGACTTAATCTGAAATTTCTTCCCGTATAGGTAATGTCTCCATATCTTGACAGCATGTACTACTGCCGCTAGCTCCAAATCATGAGTGGGCTAATTTTTCTCATGTACCTTTAACTGTCTTGAAGCATAAGCAATCACTTGCTCTCCTTGCATAAGCACACATCCTAATCCCAATCCCGACGCATCAGTGTATAAGGTAAACGTCTGTCCTGGAATAGGAATAGTCAAAATCAGGGCGGATATCAATCTGGACTTCAGCGTTTGGAAACTCTTCTCACATTTATCGGTCCACAAGAACTTTTCACCTTTCTTAGTCAAACTGGTGAGAGGTACGGCAATCCAAGAATAGTCTTCTACGAATCTCCGATAATAACCAGCTAGACCCAGAAAACTTCTGATTTCCGAAATGCTCTTTGGTGCTTCCCACTTTACAATAGCCTTGATCTTGCTGGGGTCCACTTTGATTCCTTCAGCGGATACTACATGGCCTAAGAAGGCGACTTCACTTAGCCAAAACTCGCACTTTGAAAATTTGGCATATAGCTTCTCTTTCCTTAAACGCTGTAGGGATACGTTTAGGTTCTTGATTTGGGTTTCCTTGTCCTTGGAATATACCAATATATCATCAATAAATACTATAACCGACGTATCCAACATATCGTGGAAAACTCGGTTCATAAGTTCCATGAACGTTGCCGGTGCATTAGTTAATCCGAAAGACATAACCAAAAATTCATAATGTCCATATCTGGTCCTGAAAGCTGTCTTCGGAATATCACCTTCTTTAATCTTCAACTGATAATAGTCCGATCGAAGATCGATCTTAGAAAATACTTTCGCTCCTTGTAACTGATCGAACAAGTCATCGATCCGAGGTAGTGGATATCGATTCTTGATTGTCAGTTTATTCAACTCCCGATAGTCGATAGATAATCGAACGCTACCCTCTTTCTTCTTTACGAACAACACCGGTGCCCCCCATGGAGATATACTGGGTCGAATATAAACAATAAAGTAAATATGCATGAACAAGTAATAGAAATATTGGATGGCATGTTGTATGCACATTACAAACATATTCGCATAGAATCAAGCATGGCATTGGTCTCAAGAAAATAAAAAATAGTTTGTTATTAACCAATTAGTTTAAAGTTCTGTTTCCTCACCTTAGCTTGCTATAAGATGTTTTTCCAAGCTTTAGAATCACCTTTACAGTGTTATTATATTGCTAGAAAACCTAACAAAGTCGATAGAATTGAATTAGAATGAATTCCAGATTTCAAAACCATGCTATTAACTGAGGGTCGGAGGTAGGGTCGGAGTCCTGATCGACCCTGGGTGCGACCCTCCCCAGATTCTGAACATCCCGAACACTGAGGGTCGATGGTCAGGAACACCTAGGGTCGGATGGTCATCGACCCTCGGTGCGACCCTCTGTGCACTTTGGTCCAATTCCCTCTCTTTAATCCATTCTTCGTGTTTGGGGTCCTATGGCTTGCTTCTACATTCCATTAAACATTCATTCCATGGTCTGGAACCATGTATAACCATCTAAAATAGTTTTCATGCATTCTCCTGTGGTTTCCATGAAAACCTAACCAAAGATTGATGGTTTGGGTTTCTCTGAGATCACACTCTCTCCAATAACTATCCTAAGGTCTGTAAAAACTCATGGAATTAGTATCCATACCTGAGAAGATTATTTTTTCTCTAAAATTCTTCTCCTTTTTGTAAAGTTCTCTTCCTTGCCTTTCTTCTTCCTCTTTTCCTTCTCCTCTCTTTCTCTCAATTCAATTAGGGTTGTGAAAGGAGTGAAAGTGGCTTAGGGACGTCCTTTAAATAGAGTAGGAACATCCTAAAATAAGTCCCTTTGAGATTAGGAAAGAATCCCAATTGAAAATTAGGAAATTTCCTAACTTTATTTTCTTACAGTAACCGAGGGTCGATGGGAGGGTCGATGATCCCGTCGACCTTAGGGTCCTAAGCTGTCCGACCCTCCCTTCAAAACTGAGGGTCTGACTTTCTGTTTTGGGAGGTCCGACCCTGCTTAGCTGGGTATGCAACCCTTCCCCTATTTTAAGTGTTTTTGGGTCGATTTGATACCTGGGATCTCGATCTCCTTCACGTCCTTGGTCCATTTGACTCGACCATGTTGGGTAAACCTGGTTCAAGGTGGTAAGACCGGGTTAGATTGACACGGGTCTTACACCTATTGGCGAGGGCTTGCAAATTGGGCTCGCAACTAACCAATCCTAATGCCAAACAATGTATCCAAGGCCTCACCCCAGCATCCCTCAATACGTCCATAGAGATAGAGCTAAGGCCCCCCAACAGAGTCAGAGACTATACAGTCTGAGACCACCTCCCCTGATGCCCTACGACGTAATAGTTCTGCTAAGGTAATGGCGATACGACGATGTTAGTGGATAAGACTTGAGTAGAGATAGTGCTAGAGTCTGCTGACTAGGATGAACCATAATGTCACGTCCTCCCCCTGATGCTCCACTCACATCAAGCACACTAACCACACACATACATTCACAGGTCTATTCCTAGCATCATCATCATCATCATGTTATAAATAAACAGAATTAAATATGCATGAGCAATAATAGCAGGAATATTGGATGACATGTGAAATGCACATTACAAGCATACAAGCATAGAATCAATCATGGCATTGGACTCAATAGGTAAACCAGCTTGTTATTAGCCAATTAGTTTATGTCTTGTTCCCTCACCTTTAATCGATGTTTGTTCCTCTCCCAAGCTTTGGAAGTCACTTTGAATCTATTAGGAACCTAAACAATTAATGTATTTAAGTTAGGGTTCAAGTTTACCAAGTTACAGTAGTCAAAAACCTTATTTGGTCTCAAAATATGCTTGCTGTTATCGTGTGGTCACACGTGTGGTCGATCATGTGGTCGCAATATATGAGACCACATACTGTGTGGTCGAACCCTGTGGTCGCATTTTATGTGACCACACCTTTCTTGGGAACTTACCGAATAGCTGGGGTCGACCTTTTGGTCACCCTGTGGTCGACCATAGGCTGCGACCACATGATGTTTGGTCACTTTTTCATCTTCAATCTCGATTCTTCCTGAGTCGATTCCTTGGCTCATCACTTGGGTTTATCTTATGGTTATTCTGTGGCCATTATTTACAGTTTCTTATTAACCATTATCCCTAATCTATTTTCACATGTTTTTTCTTAGAAATTACATAACTGAAATCGTTGCATCAGATTCAACACATTAACTTGATAAAAGGAACCTATCCTATTTGATCTAGCCTACAGAGTCAAGTCCATACCTTAAGCTTGCTGTAGGGAGATAGAAATTTTCTCTTCAAAACCTTCTTCTCCAAGCTTCTTCTCCAAATCTCTTTCTTCCTCTTCTCTTCCTTTCTCTTTCTCTCTTAGGTTTAGGGTTTCAATTTGAGTTATAAAAGAGTGAAAGAGGTTAAGGAACATCCCTTATATAGAGGAAAACCTCCATATAGAGTCCCAATTTAATTAGGAAAGAGTCCCCCTCAAATTAGGAAAGTTTCCTAAACACGGAGTCTGTTCAGCATCGTGTGGTCGCACGTTTGGGGTCGCAGAATCCGTCGACCACACGTCCAAAATATGCGACCACACGTTGTGTGGTCTCATGTGTGGTCTCATGTATCGACCACACGTATCGACCACACCCCTCAAAACTGCTACCACATGACCAAAATTTTTGGTTTTTAGTTTTTGACTGGTTGCTTTCATACGATTTTAAATGGTCAACCACACCAACTAAATTTGACTCATTACTTACCTTATCTTGTGGTTTCTTCATACAATTGGTTCACTTGAGCCGATTATGATGAAGACCGATCACGACACGATAATGTAAGGTTAGACCGGGTTCGTAGAGTGTGGGTCTTACAACTCCACCACCCTTAAAAGAAATTTCGTCCTCAAAATTTATATGTACTTCCGAGTCAATAAGTGAGAATACTATTTCGCATTGCATCTTCTTCTTCCCATGCAATCTTCTTCCCATCTTGGCTTCGCCAAGTTACCTTCATATAATAATTATCCCAGCTTTGGGGATGTTGTACCTTCCAACTAGTGAACTAAGCTAGTACCACTTCAATAGTTAAATCTTCTATCTAATCCAGTGGATCTGTGGTTAATACCTTTGATATAGATCCGACGTACTTCTTCAATAGGAACACGTGAAATACGTCATGCATACTAGACATGGACAGTGGTAACGCTAGTTGATATGTAATTTTTTCACGTCTCTCCAAAATTTTTATGAGGTCCAAAACATATATAGGATACAACTTTCCCTTCTTGTCTAATCATTTCAAACCATACATAAGTGATAACTTCAAGAACACTTTGTCACTTATGGCGAACTCGAGGTCTTGGTGTCTCTTCTGACAAACATGAGCTATCTTGGCCCTTTTCTTTGATCTTGTCTACCACTCGACAGGTTTCTTCAACAGACTTAGGTCTTACAATTCCTTATTCTTTGACTTCGTTTCAAAACAAAGAAATTCGACTTTTCTACCGTACCATGCTTCATAGGTGACATCTACATGGTAGCTTGGTAGCAAATTCAATCCACATATAGCTTAGTTAGCCACTCCAAAGCATACCGAGGTCGTATAGCAATGGAATGATCTATCTTCATAAGGCGATCAACAATCACCCAAACCGCATCAACCGATCTAGGAGTTAGTGATAAATCGGTGACATAGTTCATTGTAATGCAATTTCACTTCCAGACTGGCTCCAATAGTAGTTGTAGTAAGCCATGTTGGTCTTTGTCATTCAGCCTTTACTTGCTGATAATTCAGACACTGGAACACTTACTAAGCCACATCTATTATCATTCCTCTTTACCAATACAATCTCTTTAGGTAATGATACATATTGGTACTCTAGGATGTCCTGAATATAGAGTACAATGGGCTCTTATCATTATCCTCTTCATGATATCAGAGTCTTTACCTCCAGGTATTCAGAATCTACTTCTGTATCTGAGTACCGTCTCCGCATCCAAAGTAAGTCAAGGTTAGGTTTTTCTTTCTGTAAATCTCCTTGCACCGTTCTTATATACGGATCTAACAAAATTGCTACTTTTACTTCATGCATCAATTCAGAGATGATCTTTACTGCCACAAGCGCAGTCGAAGAACTATTGCTCCATAAGTTCTCACTCAATTAGATCATCACGAGTTTCTATTATATGTTACTCTTCTTCCAAATCTGAATCTGTTGCTACGAAACATAAGGCAGCTATTGTACTAGGTCCTCCTTTTGGCTTCATTATTCCTTGTTGCTCAGAATCTCAACTATCATATTAGCCTTGCACCGGTGACATTAAATATGACGGTCTTAATCCTTCAGGAGTTCCAACCATCTCCTTAGCTTCCTGTTCAACTCTTTCTGGGTGAAGAGATAAGTAAGACTCTTGTAATCCGATTTAATATGAAATTCTTCTTTGTATAGATAATGTCTCTAAGTCTTGATTGCATGAATCACAGTTGCTAACTCCAAATCATGAGTTAGGTGATTCTTTTCATGCTCTTTTAGTTATCTTGAAACATATGCAATCACTTGTTTACCTTACATCAACCCGCATCCTAGACCCAGTTCGAAAGTATCAGTGTGTAGGGTAAAAGGTTCTCCTGGTACCAGAATGGTGAAGATGGGAGCCGATATCAGCCTTACTTTAGAATCTGAAAACATTCTTCACACTTGTCAGTCCAATTAAACTTCTCTCCCTTCCTAGTTAGCTTGGTAAGAGGTTTTGCAATCTTAAAGTGGTCCTCTACAAATCGTTTGTAATAACCAGCTAAACCCAAGAAACTTTTGATCTTCGCAATATTCTTTAGGTGTTTCTTACCATATGATTACTTCTATCTTAATAGGGTCCACTTTAATCCCTTTTTATGATGCTACAATCTAAGAAGATCACTTTATTTAATCAGGTCTCATATTTCTTGGACTTGGCATAAAGTTTCTCCCTTCTCAGCTATTGTAAAGCTGATCTGAAATTTGTTGTATGAGTTGCTTCATTCTTGGAATAAACTAAAATATCGTCTATGAAAATTATGACCGACATATCCAACATGTCATGAAACACCCAGTTCATCAGCTCCATAAAAGATGTAAGGGCATTGGTTAATCCAAACGTCATAATCGGGAACCTATAATGCCCAATCCTGGTTCTAAAAGCTGTCTTCGAGATATCGCTGTCCAAATTCTTCATTTGATGATACTCCATCCAAGGTCAATCTTAGGGAATACCTTTGCTCCTTGTAGCTGATTAACAAGTAATTGATCTGAGGTAGTAGATATCGATTCTTGATCGTGAGCTTGTTTAGTTCCCGATAATCTATACATAATCTGACACTACCATCCTTTTTCTTCACGAATTGCATTGGCGCTCCCCGTGATGCAATACTTAGCCGATTAGAATCCTTATCTATTAACTCCCGTAGTTGAGTCTCAATCCCTTCAACTCCATAGGAGCTACTCTATAGGTACCTTTGACACAGGTATCGTCCTTGGTAACAAGTCGATGACGAACTCGATCGCACGATCAGATGGTAACCCAGGTAAGTCTTCTGGAAACACATCAAGAAATTTAGGCATCCCATCAATATCTTCCATCTGTGGTGCTTCTTTAGTAACGTATACCACAGATACCATATATCAAACTCCTTTCTCTTCAAAGCATCTCTTCGCCTTTAGCATAGAGAGGATCAGCTTTCACTTCTTAGGCAACCTGCTTCCAATAAAACTAAATTATATGTCGTCTTTATTCTTGAATGATAACCTCTTCTATGCACATAACAACTTTGTAGAGTGTTGAGACAACCAGTCTATTCCCAAGATGACGTCAAAGTCTACCATCTCAAATTGATTTAGGTTGCATCCAAATTCTGTCCATCTATATGATTCGAATATTTTTCATAACACTCATCCAATACAACATCTAGTCCAAAAGGGCTTGAACTAGCAAAATCTGATATAAAGGTCTTAAGAGCATATCTAGCTCCTTAATCTATTATGGTTTTTCAAAGACTAACGCCAATAATCTCATATCCCAAAAAGCTCATTAGCTTACACCTTCTTTATCATTGTTGTTCTACCCTAATCTCTCTTCCATATACCTCAAAAGTATCTTGTGATTGTTACTTCATATCCCAAGTCTACCTATAAGCATTAGGGTATATGCTTATAAATTCATTAATTCAGCCAAACTCTTTTGACCTTTACTCAATCGTCTCACTTGACATTGGCATAACTCTATAGTAGTTGTGCTATACCAAGTACTATCCATACCATCATTTTTTATTTCATCATTATATCCACTCTTAGATCTGCCTTTAGAAATCTTCTTCCTTGTTAACTTCATACCGATATAACCATCTTTAACTTTACTTGAGTGCTATCTTCTCTTTCCTAGTTACTCTTGATAGTTCTCACTTTTTGCTCATGCACTCTTTTATAGACATGACTCATATCCATCCATTCAGTAATCTCAAAATAGATTCTCCATTACTTCATCTGAGGTCTCTTGGCTATAGCATCTAATATGAATTTAATCGTCTTTCTTCCAATAATTCCCTTATTACTAAACATCTTTATCAACAAAGGTCAGGGAGAGTATTAATCAGAATGTTTATCCAAAAGCAATTCATTTCCTTCTTCCAATTTCAGTATGATGATGAACACTTGTTTTATCTAGTGAACCTAGGTTTAAAGGATCAGGAGTAAATCTATGGTAATCCAACTGTCATCCAAAGGTCGTTAAGTTGCACGATGGTCTGAATACATGAAAATAGAGGTTCTACAGCTCTTAACCTCATGGTTATAGGTTCTATCGAGTATATAATGCCATTGGTCGAGGCACTACAAGAGTAAATCTGGAGAAAGTTTTGGTACATTAATAAATCAGGTATAAATTGAAAAGATGTACGCTCAACATGATTAAACATTTAACTGTTCATTCGGTTTATATCTCTGTTCATGTTGTCGATCATGAGAGTGGCTCAGATTGGTATAATCAGGACTAATACTAAAGAAACAATATTTATAACTCCAATTGACAGGTTGAATTGAGAAGGTATCCTGTCAAGACACGAGAATTTAAAATCAGGTATGTGCATCCTCTATAATCATAAGAGTAAGTCAATGATTCACCGCATCCCATATAAACCTCTCTAGTTATATGGTCACAATAGATTTGATCCCTTGCCAAAAATGTTAGAGGCTTCATCTTCAGAAAACATTCTTCAATCCTTGTTGGATAATTCTATCATGGGGTAGCTATCTCATACCTTGGTGGCTGATAAGGGTAACCACCTTGATACACTGGTTATTGTGCACCAAGCTTCTGCATTGGGGTGTACGTTACTGGGCCTTGCTGTATTGTTATAGCTAACAGGTGCTGGAGATAGTGTTGCTACCAACTGGTACCGTACTTGATTTGACCCGGAGGTGTTGGTATAGCATTGGCAACTTGGATAGTGATTTCCATGGCAACTTGCATAATCGGTTTCATCTGTTGTTGCTCTTGCATTTTTTCAGGCCAAGTTTATTACAACTGTAGCCAAGGTACTTGGTAGTCCAGGTATATTGGCTGGAGTGGCCTGGTTGTTCACCTCCTTGATTTGCTCCAATCTGATTATCATTATTTAGCATCTACTCAGATGAGTTTTCATTACCCATTCTCGACCCTGATAGTGGTGGGATCAAGTTGCAACATCTTCTTAATGCTCAGTGGGTAATGGATCAGCATGTGGTGGATCTCACTCTGAGTCTCCACGTCACCCAGGAGTATAGCTTTATCTTCTTTTATAATTACTCTCATTTTTGGTGTATGACCATTGTTCTCCTATCTCTGTTGGATTTAGCCCGAGATCTTTCTCTTTTTCTCTATAGGGATTTAGGTGTTACTAATCATTTTTTTACTTCCTATGTCATACGTCGAGTTTCATGTCTTTTGAGTACCAACTCGGTATTCTAATTTTTTGCTTTATAGATGTTCCCTTCTTGCTACTGTACTATATCCTTTGTATACTCAGGCAACTATCCGACTTATAGGCCGTACCATATGTTATTTGTTTATCAGGATACATTTAGATTTTCTTTTCCTATCTATGTATACATATAGTTTTACCTTTTATATGTACATTATTGTCTTGTTTAAGTTCTGTCTCAACCAACACAGGTGCTCATGGTGTGTTTGTATTAAAGCATTTAATTTATCCTAACTCAATTCATGGATTCTAGTGGAAGTATTCAAGTTTGATGGGCAAGGCCTGAGAGCTCTGATACCTTGTTGTCACACCCCAATTCTGGACTAACCAAAATGGTGTGATGAACCGTCAATAAATCAACGGTTCAATCAGGATCTCATATAGGCTATGCCAACCATTTTAAACAAAACACATTCCACATTAATCAGAGATAATAAAGTAAATAGCGGAAGTCTTATTAATAATGAACTGAGGTCTAATCATGATAAATAATTAATATTCTAGTTATCTCCAAGTAACCAAAACATAATTTAATACATATTACAAATATCCAAATACGAAAGTTAAACACTAAGCACATCCATAGTTGAAACGCTCGCTTAACGAATCATAATAGTCCTCCACAGCTTGCTCATCCATAGCCGCCACCTGTTCATATGTTGGCGTGTCGACATAATCTTCAACCGTAATACCTGCAACATCAGAAACTAAAAAGAATTACGCGCGCAAGGGTCAACTCTCCAATTTGAGCTCAGTGAGAAAACAAAACAATACAACAAACATATGCATGCATTCAATTCATATCTTTGGTCTGGTTTATAAATTTGCAATGTGCTATAGAAAGGATTGGTGGCCGCCGCACCTCTATACATGAGTGTGTGAAGCCGCCCAATGAATCAAACATCATTGTCGTCCCACATGCACCCATCATGGAATAGAGATAGAGCTAAAGTGTCCGGATCAAACACCGCATAATACTTCTCTTGATGTCCTACCCATACCAACAAGTAAGCCCCTATTGGCGAGGGCTTGCAAACTCGGCTTGCAACTAACCAATCCTAATGTCAAGCAATGTATCCAAGGCCTCACCTCAGCATCCCTCAATACGTCCATAAAGATAGAGCTAAGGCCCCCCGGCAAAGTCAGAGACTACACGGCCGAGACCACCTCCCCTGATGCCCTACGACGTAATAGTTTTGCTAAGGTAATGGCGATATGACGATGTCAGTGGACAAGACTTGAGTAGAGATAGAGCTAGAGTCTGGTGACCAGGATGAACCACAATGTCATGTCCTCCCCCTGATGCAACACTCGTATCAAGCACACTAACCACACACATACATTTACATGTCTATTCCTAGCATCATCATCATCATCATGTTATAAATAAACAGAATTAAATATGCATGAGCAGTAATAGCATGAATATTGGATGACATGTGAAATGGACATTACAAGCATACATGCATAGAATCAATCATGGCATTGGACTCAATAGGTAAAACAGCTTGTTATTAGCCAATTAGTTTAGGTCTTGTTCCCTCACCATTGATCGATGTTTGTTCCTCTCTCAAGCTTTGGAAGTCACTTTGAATCTATTAGGAACCTAAACAATTAATGTATTTAAGTTAGGATTCAAGTTTACCAAGTTACAGTAGTCAAAAATCTTATTTGGTCTCAAAATATGCTTGCTGTTATCATGTGGTCGCACGTGTGGTCGATCATGTGGTCGCAATATATGAGACCACACACTCTGTGGTCGAACCCTGTGGTCGCATAAAATGCGACCACACCATGCGACCACACCTTTCCTGGGAACTTCCCGAATAGCTGTGGACAACCTTTTGGTCACCCTGTGGTTGATCACAGGCTGCGACCACATGATGTTTGGTCACTTTTTCATCTTCAATCCCGATTCTTCCTGAGTCGATTCCTCGGCTCATCACTTGGGTTTATCCTATGGTTATTCTATGGCCATTATTTATAGTTTCCCATTAACCATTATCCCTAATCTATTTTCACATGATTTTTCTTAGAAATTCCATAACCGAAATCGTTGCATCAGATTCAACACATCAACTTGATAAAAGGAACCTATCCTATCTGATCTAGCCTACAGAGTCAAGTCCATACCTTAAGCTTGTTGTAGGGAGATAGAACTTTTCTCTTCAAAACTTTCTTCTCCAAGCTTCTTCTCCAAGCTTCTTCTCCAAATCTCCTACTTCCTCTTCTCTTCCTTTCTCTTTCTCTCTTAGGTTTAGGGTTTCAATTTGAGTTATAAAAGAGTGAGAGAGGCTAAGCAACGTCCCTTATATAGAGGAAAACCTCCATATAGAGTCTCAATTTAATTGGGAAAGAGTCCCCCTCAAATTAGGAAAGTTTCCTAAACACGGAGTCTGTTCAGCGTCGTGTGGTCGCACGTGGGGTCGTAGAATCCGTCGACCACAAGTCCAAAATATACGACCACACGTTATATGGTCTCATGTGTGGTCTCATGTGTGGACTCATGTATCGACCACACGTATCGACCATACCCCTCAAAACTGCTACCATACGACCAAAATTTTCTGGTTTTTAATTTTTGACTAGTTGCTTCCACACGATCTTAAACGGTCAATCACACCAACTAAATTTGACTCGTTACTTACCTTATCTTGTGGTTTCTTCATACAATTGGTTCACTTGAGCTGATTATGATGGGAAGACCGGTCACGACACGAGAATGTAAGGTTAGACCGGATTCGTGGCGTGCGGGTCTTACATATATCTTACCATAACAAGGCATGATTTTTCTTTCATTGTCCAATTGGCTGACCTGCCAGACAATATGTCTGACCAGATATTCGACTGGACAATGTCCGAAAGGCTGAAATACTAGTCCAGACAGTTAGTCTGAGTACTAGAATTTGGTTAGAATCAAACCCTAATTTAGATCTAATATTTATTTAGGTTACATAACCACTTCAAGATAATTTTCAAAACTTGAGAAAGATTCAATAGACATTCAACAGGTGAGGGACAAGACCGAAACTTATTGGTTAAAAGCAAATTATCCTATATATTGCTTGTTTTGATGTTCTGTTGTTTATGCATATAATATATCATCCAATAACTGTTTATATTATTCATGCATATTTAATTTTTTTTTTGTTGATGATGATGAGAATTGTCATGTGTTTGTGTGTAGTTGGTGTGTTAAGTGGGGAGAGGTGGTAGTCTCAAACCATTCACTGCACTGACATCATCATATTGTTGTTATCTTAGCAAACTTAGTACATCATAGGGTATCAGGGGGAGTGCTAGAGGTGTGGGTCGTAGCTCTACCAGCGGACTCTAGCTCTATCTCTATGTCATACTGAAGGATGCTGGTGTAAGGCATTGGATACACTTGATGACATCTAGGATTAGTTAGTGATAACCCAGTTTGCAAGCCCTCGCTAGTATGGCATACGTACTGCTATAAGATAGAGTATCAGGGGATGTTAGTGGTGTGTGATCCATTAAGCTCTAGCTCTAGCTCTAACTCTATCTCTATCTTGTAGTAAATGTTATAGGATGACATCAATTTTGGTGGGTGCCTAACCAGTGAATGTGCTTACACTCTCGTGTATGGAGGTATGGTGGCCACCTATCCTTACCATAGCACATTGCAAACTTAAACCAGACCAAAGAGTTGAATGTTACATCATACATATGCTTGCTGCATTATTTTGTTTCTCACTAAGCTAAGTTGTGAGCTTACCCCACGATAACATTTTCTTTTTAGTTGATGATGAAGGTACTACTGTAGAGGATAACATCAGTGCACCGTTATATGGACAAGTGGCAGCTATGAATGTGCAAATGATGGAGAACGAGCATGATTCTTCATGAGAGTGTTTCCATTGTATGTATCTTTAAATTTACTTTCGTATTTTTTGTATCATTGAGATAATTGGTTAATATTTATTTATCTTGTAGACTCTCAGTTTATTAATGTTAAAGACTTCCGCTATTATTTATTATCTCTGATCGTGGTTTAATGTAATAGTTTTATTGTTGGCACGGTCCTATATGATCCTGGCTTAAGCTATTGGTTCATTAATGGTTCAATCACACTTTTGGTTCAACCAGAATTGGTGTAAGACCCGCACTCCGTGAACCCGGTCTAAACCTTGATTTCATGTCGTAACAAGTCTTTCGATCATCACCGAGCCAGACGGGACGAGCGGATGACAAACAGGTACAAAATCGGATCAAAGACGGTCAAATAATCATTATTTTATGTTGACCGATCGATGGTACCGGTTTTGGTACCAGTCGATCGGTCAGCTCTGCGCAGCTGACTGCGAAGATTCGGAAATTGATCTCTGCGGGTCCTATTTTCCTAAACCCTAATACCTAGACTTTCCTAATCCTAATAGGGTTACTAAACCCTAATCCTAGCCTATATAAACACCCTTAAACTTCCTCAAATCCTTTCCATTATCTCTCACAAACCCTAGAAAGGAGAAGGAGGTTGGAGAAGGAGAAGAAGCTAGGAAGAAAAAGGAAGTGTTGCCTTCACCGTTCGACGACGCTCACTTTACGCCAGTCGTGGTATGGTGGTCTCCCATGTTGATGCTGGCCTGGCCATGGTGATGTGGCACTGTGGTCTCCGAGGTCGACACTGGCTTGTCCACGATGCTTTAGCTCTATCACTATGCTGTAGGGAGTTATGTTGTGATAGGGTCTACCTGCGTATTGTTCTATCCTAGTGTGCTTGTTGCGGATAAGGTATCAGGGGGAGGTGAGGTATTGTGGTCTCCAGCCTGGCCTGCACGCTCTAGCTCTATCTCTATGCCGTAGACGGCTGTGCTGGGATAGAGCCTACATTGATGACATATAGGATTGGTTAGTTGCGAGCCTAGTTTGCGAGCCCTGGCCAGTAGGGGCTTAGGTACTGGTATGGGTAGAGCATCAGGGGAGGTATGGGGATATCTTAGCTCTATCTCTATTCCATGATGGGTGCATGTGGGTCAATGGTGGTGTGATCCATGTTGTACCACACACTCGTGTATAGAGGTGCGGGGGCCACCAAACCTTTCTATAGCACATTGCAAACTTAAACCAGACCACAGCATAAAATGATTGTTACTCATGCATAATATTGTGAAACTGTCTGATTGTCTTACTGAGCTAAATTGTGAGCTCACCCTTTGTGTACACATTATTTTTAGATGTTGATGCAGGTTACTCGGTGGACGACTATATGAACGCTCCGGCGTATGGTGATGTTGCTGCTCTGGGTGTGTAGGCAAGAGAGGACGAGCATGACGCTTCATGCGAGTGCCCTTTCTGCGTGTACCTTTGATTGATTTTATTTATTCGTTTCAGTTATTTTCAGTTGACTTTTAAAGAGATGTAAGGATATTATATTTTATGATTGGATTTGAATAATTGGATATTCTATTTAAATTTATCAATAGATTCTCAGTTCATTCTATTTAAAGACTTCCACTGTACTATTTATATTCTGATTGTGGTTTTGTGCAATGGTTTGTATGAGTAGGACACGGTCTATTCGAGATTCTGAGTGTGAACCGTTGGTTCAATGACGGTTTACTCACACCATTCTGGTTGGTTCAGAACTGGGGTGTGACAACTTGGTATCAGAGCCCTCAGGCTCTATCCACAGACCATATTGCACTTAACTAAGTTAATGAACTGAGTTAGGAAAATTTAAAAATCTTAATACAGCATTGTTTGATACCTGAGACGGACTAAGAAAGAGCATAATATACGAGATTAAATATGGAATTTAACATTTGCACATGCACTAGTTAGGGTGAACCATAAAACTTTCATTAATAAAAAAAATGAGTATCAAATGAAATAGTGCTACAGGGTACGGTCCACAAACCGGACAATTACCCTGTTATATAAATAGTCAAGAGAGATAAATAAAAAGGAAAAAAAATCATGGGGTAGGGGGCCTAGGAGGAATAGGGTCCGCTATGTCATAATCTCGCTCGTAAGCGACCCTAAGCCAGTGTACCTAGTCCTGTGTCACCCGTAGACTACGAGCCAGACGTCCCAACTCCTGACCCATCTCTCGCTGAGACTCTAGGATGACCCTCTGGGTGTCCCTGATCTCCATGAACATGCTCAACAGCAGGTCCGGAGGAGGATGAGATGGTCCAGCTGTAGATGTAGACGGTGGTGCTGCAGGTGTAGGCTGTGGGGCTGGCACTGGTGCATCCTCTGCCCTATCATCGTCATCACTCTCAACCTCTGCTGCGTGTGCCGCATTGGCTGCTGCTGCAGCTGCTACCCTCCTGAGTGGGCGAGGGCGAGCCTCCAACTCGTCATCACTAATAGGCAGATTGTCCATCTGCATCCTCAGAATGGCATCCCAGTCGATGTCGGAGGTCATGGTATCTACTACAGCCACCTCGCCTCTCTTGCTCACTCGTAGGCGCCGTAGAAGAGTTGTGATGAGACGACCATATGGGATATTACTGGCCTGATCGGCCAGACTCGCCTGATGCATAGTCCGGATAATGAGGTAAGGGAGAGAGACCCGCTCCCCTGTGCAGACGCAGTAGGTGATGTACTGAGTAAGCTGAGATAACTCACTGTAGTGGCCACTCTAGGGCATAATGTTGTGCTGGATGATGCGGCTATAAACTCGAGCCAGGGGCTTCAGACTAGCAGCCTTCATAGGAGCCCCAGGATTCAGTATCTGCTCCGCTATCTCTCGGCGTAGATCCTCGCTCAGATAGCCCTTCACTTTTGGAGGGCAATACACTAGATCTCCGTCGTTGGGAACCCCTAACAGGTCAGCCAACTGATGAGTGTCAAAGGAGATATGGACGCCCTTAACGTAGCTGGAGATGCGTAAGTCCCTACCCTGATTGGGATCATTGACATCCCTATGGAGCTCCAGGTTGGCGTAGAAATTCTTAACCAGGTTGGGACGAGTGGTCTCAGTGTAAGTAATGACAAGCACCCACCCAAGCCTGTCGAAAGCCGCTTGCACATCAAACCTGTGCAACTGCTCCAAGTTGACCCACCGCCCAGACTCTATGTTCTTGCTATCGAACCAAGGGAAACGGGCTTGTGCCGCCTCAGAACGGAACCACTGCTCATCGAGCTGTGGAACTGGTGGATGAGGAGCGCGCATGCCCAAGCCATAGGAACGCTTGCCAAGACCGCGTCGTGGAGGCATTTAACCTGTAAAACAAAAAGAAAAACAAGAAGAAAATGTTAGAAATTATCAAAATTTCGGCAGCATAACGATAGTAATTTGGGAAAAAGCCTTGAACTCACCCAAAAACTTGGGGAGGAGGACTTACGTAATCCCCGCACTCTTCAAACAAATCAAATGCAAGCAATTACAACAAGAAATTTCAGGAATTTAAGAAAAATCAAGAAATTTCGAAAATTTTGAAAACCTAGGTTAAAAATTGTAAAAATTTGATTTTTATGAAAACCGTTCGGTGGAACCTCAAATTGGTTGAGGGATTTTTCTCTTAGGGGTCCCTAAACCCTTTCTAAACTGAAAGAAAAAGAGTTCCTACAGTTAAAATCTCTCAACCAAAGAAAAACCTAAAATTCTAACTAAAGACGATATGAAAAATTTGTAAAAACTTGATAGAAAGAGAAGAGACTTACCTGGAGACGATATGTCGAGTCCGGATCGGAAGAAAATCACTCTTAGGGTGACCGGTCGGACTGTAGAAGCTCAGAAGCCAGAGGAGAAATGCCACCGGAGAAGAGAAGGAGAGAAAAAGGGAGATTTTTCTCACTTTTTCGCGATTTTAAAGCCTTTCTGGGCATACGGGTCGACATACCGATCGACCGGTACCTCATAGGAGCTGCGACCGCTATGTCTCGGTCAGAATGAAAATTCTGACCGGTCGACTATACCGGTCACACCACTTTCTACAGAGTAGCGACCGGTATGTTGCGACCGGTCAGCACCAGAACAGCCAGAAAAATTTTATAAAAATTTTAAAAATTTTGTAAATTGAAATTTTTACTTTACGACTGTTTCGCCTTATATTGTTCAAGACTAACACCACTACTATTGTTCTCATGTGTTATGTCTTCTTCTCAGATCCAAACAGAACAGTCTGAGATGGTAGGCGGAAACGGTCGTAGGGGCCGAAAGCGTCACCAGGCTAGGGTG
Organism: Protea cynaroides; assembly: GCA_028583415.1. Lineage (NCBI taxonomy): Eukaryota > Viridiplantae > Streptophyta > Magnoliopsida > Proteales > Proteaceae > Protea > Protea cynaroides. The sequence continues at coordinate 24,418,362 of CM053276.1, forward strand.
CGCCTCGAGGAAGAAGAACAAGTAGAACCAGGCTATGTTCGAGAGCCAAGCCCGGTAGCTGAGGAAGAGCAGGTTCCAAGGGTAGCGACAAATTTTCCTGGGCCTCCTCATAGGAATTCTGAGACTATAGTTACAAATCTGGTCTATCAAATGCAAGCTCAGCAGAAAGAATTCCCGAGCGAGATGTTGAAGATGTTCAGGCCACCGGGTCATGTTTCCACAGAAGGTACGCCTGGGTCTGGAGGGAATAATACTACACAGCCGATGCACGGTAGTCCAGGGCCGATGGGCTAAGCACAGAATGTACCACCACCGCACCAGTTTTCGTCGTCTTTTTCTTATTAGGGTGTCTATCCCTATCCACCACCATGGTACGGAATGAATACACAGGGACAGCACGATCTGAGTCGGGCGGTGGATAGATTCCTAAAGTTGAAGCCTTTTTCATTCACAGGTAAGACCGGGAAACCATTGTGGCCAGCACAGTGGGTTACAGAAATGGAGAAGAATTTTTAACTGATGACTTGTACAGAGGATGAAAAGGTCTTGTTTGCCACACATATGCTGAAGGAAGATGCGAATGCTTGGTGGAATTCTACACGGGCATATTTGGAGACGAAGCATACACAGGTGGATTGGGAAGTGTTCAAGGTTGCCTTCTTCGATAAATATTTTCCGAAGAGTTTCAGGGATCAGATGGAGAGGGAGTTCCTTAATCTTCAGTAGTCTCAGTCGACTGTGGATGCTTACCAGCAGAGGTATGAGGAGTTATTTTTCTTCACACCGGAAAGTATGCAAGAGGAAGAGACCAAGACACGTAGGTTCACCATGGGACTGCGTGGAGGCATCAGAGAGCATATACTGGGTCGGGACAAGAAAATTTATAATGAGGCTGTACAGGTTGCGAGAGTGATAGAATCCAGTTAAAGGGACAGCTTCTTTGCACAGAACAGGGGAGTGAAGAGACCCGCCATTGAGAGTTCGGGTGACGGTAACAATAGACCTTTCCGCCCATACAGGGCTCAGACCACTACAGTGCCTGTAAGGAACAATACGGCACCACCTGTGCCACAGTTCGTTGGATGCAACCCGAACATTAAATGTTTCAACTGTCAGCAAGTGGGTCATATTGCAAGGACCTGCACTCTACCTAGGAAACAACCTCCCCAGCAAGGAAAAGTATTTGCGGTCACTACCGAAGAGGCAGCCGCATCACCTGATGTGGTCACTGGTATGACTATATCCCATACTATTTAGCTTATTATTTCATTGTGTGTATGAGCATGTAGAACTAAGGGTCAATAAAATTCCAAGAATTGTAAATGTAGCTGGTATACCTGCCAGAGTTGTAAGACCCGTACTCTGAAAACCCGGTCTAAATCTTGGTTTTGTGTCGTGACAGGTCTTCCGATCATCACCGAGCCAGACGGGGCAAGCGGATAACAAACAGGTACGAAATCGGACCGAAGTCGACCAATTATACCTGGTTTTAGGTATACCGGTCGATGGTACCGGATGATGGTACCGGTCGACCGGTATGGCCTGCACAGCTATGTGCGGGAATTTGGAAATTAGTCTCTGCGGGTCCCGCTTACCTGATTTCGAATCCTAGAAGTTTCCTAATCCTAGTAGGGTTACTAAACCCTATTTCTAGCCTATAAATACACCTTTAAACCCCTCAAATCCTTTCCATTGTCTCTCACAAACCCTAGAGAAGAGAAAGAGCTTGGAGAGGAGAAGGAGCTAGGAAGAAGAAGGAGGTGCCGCCATTACCGTTTGACGAAGGTCTCCCTACGCTGTCAACGGTAAGTGTTTGAATCCATCTTCTTACCCTATGATAGTTGTGTGGGTGGATCAATACCATGCAAAGTAGGTATTGATCTAAAACCCTAAATTGGCCAATAAACCCTAAGTTGCCGTCAAACCCTAGATTCGAGTTTCGAGATGATATTCATCGAAACGAGACTTGAATGAGTTAGGGATAGCTCTAACTCAAAGCCTAGACTTAGAATGGATAGGAGAAACCCTGGAAATCCATGGAGGATGATCGACGGCAGTCGAAGAACCCATGTATGGTCTTCCGGAGACATACCGGTCGACTATACCGGTTGCACATAGTGCGACCGGTATGTTGCGACCGCTACCTCTCGGGAGGTTATCTGTGGGGGACCGGCTGACCATACCGGTCGCCGGTCTTTCCCTAGGAGGCTGCGACCGGTACATGCCACCCGGTCAGCTCGTGAGGGTATGTTGTAACCATGTTGGGTTCCGACCAACATGAAACCCTAAATAATACATTCTAATGGAACCCTAATATTATGTAGGACTTTGTGACATATCGTTTGGATCTTGTGACGTGGAGCAAGTGATCGAACGAGCGTCAGGTAAGGGAATCTGACCTAAACCTAATAATTAATGGACAGTTAATCGTTGTTAATCATTGAATATCTATGATGTGATGTTTGTGCATATTCACATGCCATCCTTTACTTTCGGTTATTATTATTGTTCATGCATTCATAGGATGTGATTGTTAGGCATGTGATTGTTTTCGTTGGTGTGTGGAGTAGGGCATGGGCTCGGGATCGCTCTTCACACTGGCACCTTTTGTAGTATTCTATCTTAACAAGCTTGGTACGGGTGGGGTATCAGGGGAAGATCGTGGTACGTTGGTCTCCGATATTGATGTTGTCCCGACCATCGCTGGGTGGTACTGAGGATTTTGAGTCGACGCTGCCTTGTCCACGATGCTTTAGCTCTATCTCTATGCCGTAGGGAGTTGTGTTGGGATAGGGTCTACTGCGTATTGTTTCTATCCTAGTGGGTTAGTTGCGGATAGGGTATCGGGGGGAGGTGAGGTTTTGGAGGTCTCCGACCCGGCCTGCACGCTCTAGCTCTATCTCTATGTCGTAGACGGTTGTCTTGGGATAGAGCGTACATTGTTGACATATAGGATTGGTTAGTTGCGAGCCCGGTTTGCGAGCCCCGGCCGATGGGGGCTTAGGTACTTGGTATGGGTAGAGTATCGGGGAGGTGCGGGTATACCTTAGCTCTATCTCTATTCCATGATGGGTGCATGTGGGTTGGTGGTAGTATGATTACTTGTGCGATGCCACACACTCGTGTATAGAGGTGCGGGGGCCACCAAACCTTTCTATAGCACATTGCAAACTTAAAACCAAACCACAACGATAAAATGATTGTTACTCATGCATAATCTTGTGAAACTGTTTGATTGTCTTACCGAGAGCTGTGTTGTGTGCTCACCCTTTGTATATACATTGTTTTTAGATGTTGATGCGGGATATACTGTGGACGATTGTGTAAACGCTCCGGCGTATGGTGGTGCTGCGGTGTTGGATGTACGAGAGCGGGACGGGGCGAGCATGACGCTTCATGCGAGTGCCCTTTCTGCGTGTACCGTGATGGATTTTATTTATTTGTTTCGATTATTTTCGTTTGTTATTAAGAGATGTAATAGATATTTATTTTATGTGATTGAATTTGGATAATGGGATATTTATTTAAATTATCAATAGATACTCGAGTTCATTCTATTTAAAGTCTTCCATTTGTATGTTTATATTCGATTGTGGTTATGTGTAATTGGTTTGTATGGGTGGACACGGCCTATTCGAGATCCTCGGTGTGAACCGTTGGTTCAATGACGGTTCACTCACACCGTTCGGTTGGATCGAATTAGGGGTGTGACAACTTGGTTTCGAGCTCTCGGGCTCTGTTCCAACAAACCATGCTACACATAATGGGGTCGATGAACCGAGTTAGGAAGTTTAAAAATCTTAATACAAACACACTCTAAGCATTGTTTGATACCTGAGACGGACTAAGAAAGAGAATAATGTACTATTCTAAATGTGAAACTTAATCTGTGCACATACACTAGATAGGTGACCCATGAAACTTTCATTAAATGGAAAAGTGTATCAAATGAAATAGTGCTACAGGGTACAGTCCACAAATCGGAAAGTTACCCTGTTATATAAACAGTCATATGTAAAGAAAAGTAAATGAGAAATCATGGGGTAGGAGGCCTGAGAGGTATGGGGTCAGCTATATCATAGTCTCGCTCGTATGCGACCCTAAGCCAATGCACCTGGTCCTGAGTCACCCGTAGACTACGAGCCAGGCGTCCCAACTCCTGACCCATCGCTCGGCGAGACTCCGGGATGACCCTCGGGTGTCCCCCGATCTCGATAAACATACTCAACACCGAGTCGGGAGGGGGTCGAGATGGTCCAACCGTGGGAACGGATGGTGGTGGTACAGTGGAGGCCGTGGGGCGGGCACCGGGTGCTTCCCCAACTACATCGTCATCATCATCATCCCCCATCTCTCTGCATAGGCCGCATTGGCGCGCTGCTGCTCGCGGCTGCTGCGCTACTCTCCCAAGTGGACGAGGGCGAGCCTCCAACTCGTCATCACTAACGGGCGGATCAACCATCCGCATCCTATTTATCGCATCCCGGTCGATGTCGAAGTCATGGAGTCCTCGACGGCTGTCTCTCCTCTCGAAACTCACGCCCGGACGGCGAAGAAGGAAAGTGACGAGACGGCCATAGGGAAGGTTGCTGGCCCGATCGGTCACGGCCGCTCGATGCATAGTCCGGATGATGAGGTATGGAAGTGAGATCCGCTCTCCGGTGCGCACGCAATAAGTGACGTCTTGGGTGAGCCGGGACAACTCATTGTAGTGACCGCTCGTGGCACTATATCGTCTTCGGATGATGCGGTCGTAGACCCGGGGTATAGGTCTCAAGCTAGCCGCCTTCATAGGAGCCCCGGGATTGAGTATCCGATGCGCTATCTCTCGGCGCAAATCCTCGGTTAAGTAACCTTTCGCCTTGGGGGCGCAATGATACCAAATCTCCATCATTGGGAACCCCAAGCGATCAGCCAACCGGGTGGGTGTTGAAGGAAATATGTACACCCCGAACGTAACGGTAATGCGCAGATCCCTACACCGGTTCGGGTCTTCGACATCCCCTTCGAGCTCAGTTTGCATAAAAATGCTTGACCAGGTTAGGACGTGTGGTCTCTGGGTAGGAAATAACCGGCAGCCAACCTAGAGCACCAAAGGCTGTCTCTACGTTAAACCGGTGTAATTGTCCCACATTGACCCGTCGCCGGATACGATACTCTTGTCATCGAACCAAGAAAACCGAGCCCGAGCTTCCAAAGAGCGAAACCATAGCTCATCTAGCCGAGGGATAGGTGGAGAGGGAACCCGAGAACTAGAACCATGTGATCGCTTCCCGAGGTTGCGTCTAGGAGCCATTTAAAATCTGTAATACAAAAGAAAACAAGATAAAAAGTTAGAAATTTTCGAAATTTCGGCAAAGATAACGGCTATAAATTGGGAAAAAGCCTCGAACTCACCCAAAAACATGGGGAGGAGGACTTACGTAACCCCCACACTCTTCCATAATCCAATCACAAGCAATTATAACAAGAAATTTCAAGAAATTTCAAGAATTAAGAAAAATTAGAAAAATTTCGAAATTTCATGAAAACCTAGGTCAAAAGATGAAAAAATTCAATTTTTATCAAAACCTTGTGGTGGAACCCCAAATTAGTTGAGGGCTTTTGCTCTTGGGGGTCCCTAAACCCTTTCTAAGCCGAAGGAAAAGAATTCCTACGGTTAAAACTTCTCGAACAAAGAAAAACCTAAATTTCTACATAAAGACGATATGAAAATCTCCTAAAAATATGAGAGAGAGGGTAGAGACCTACCCGGAGACGATATGCTAGGTCTTGAATGGAAGGAATCGGCCTCAAATAGCACCGGGTCGAACTGTAGCAACTCGGAACCCGGAGAAGAATCGCCACCTGGAGAGAAGGAGAAGGAAAAAGTGAGAAAAATCTCACTTTTTCGCGATTTTAAAGCCATTTTGGGCATACCGGTCGACGGTTATGCCTATACCGGTCGACCGGTATCAACCCAGGTGTGCGACCGCTATGTCTCGGCCAGAAATTTAATTTTGACCGGTCGACTATACCGGCCGCAGCATATTTCTACAGGTGTGCGACCGGTATGTTGCGACCGGTACGCCTCAAAGAGCCAGAAAAATGGAGAGAGAGTTTCTCAACCTGCAGCAGGGTCAGTCGACCGTAGATGCATATCAACAGAGGTACGAAGAGCTATTCTTCTTCGCACCAGTCAGTATGCGGGAAGAGGAGACAAAGATACGTAGGTTCACCATGGGACTACGTGGAAGCATTAGAGAGCATCTTTTGGGTCCGGATAAGAAAACCTACAACGAGGCGGTGCGGTTGCGAGGGTGATAGAGTCCGGTCGGAGGGACAGCTTCTTCGCTCAAAACAGGGGAGTGAAGAGACCTCTGGAGAGAGCTCGAGTGGCGATAATACTAGACCATTCCGCCCATACAGGGGGGACCGCTACAAGCACTGCGAGAAACAACTTGGCACCACCTTGCACCACAATTAGCCGGACCCAACCCAAATATTAAGTGTTATAACCGTCGGCCGGCTGGGACATGTTGCAAGGAACTGCACGCTACCTAGGAAGCAAGCTCCCGAGCAAGCCGAGTTTATGCAGATCACCACCTGAAGAGGCAGCCGCATCACCTGATGTGGTAACCGGGTACGACTTTATCCCTTACTATTTGGTTTATTCTTTCGATTGCATGAGCATATAGAACTAAGGGGCAATATATTCCAGAATTGTAAATGTAGCTGGTTTACCCGCCAGTATTATTTGACTATGGGGCCACGCACTCCTTTGTTTCGCTTCTTTTGGGAAGCGAATGGAGTTACCAATAAATCAATTGAACCCAAGCTTGATAGTTCGCTCTCCACTAGAGTCGAAGTGGCTTTGACCAAGTATTATGGACCATGTCCTGTAAGTATCGAGGGCCGAGACTTAGAAGCAAGCCTAGTAATACTTGAGATGGCAGATTTTGATGTCATTTTAGGAATGGATTGGCTAGGCCATCATTCGGCCGTCCTTTTATGTGGTGAAAGGAAGCTTATGCTTCTTGACGGAGAGGGAAAGGAATACGGTTTCCATTTGGAATTAAGCTATCTAGGAAGCGAAAGTTGATCCCTCTCCGCCCTAAAGACTAAGAGATGCTTGGAGAAAGGGGGAGTGGGTTATCTCGTATCCGTAGTCGACCTCAGAGCAGAGTCACTCAAGATGGAAGATATAGATGTGGTTCGGGAGTTTCCCCGGATGTATTTCCGGGAAGATCTTCCGGGCTTACCACCGGACAGGGCTACAAAATTTGTGATAGACCTTATACCGGGATCGGCTCCGGTGTCTAAAAGCACCATACGGGGATGGCCCCAACCGAGTTAAAGGAGTTGAAGACCCAATTACAAGAATTGCTGGATAAGGGCTTCATACGACCTAGTATTTCGCCTTGGGGAGCACCTGTGTTGTTTGTCAAGAAGAAAGATGGAAGTGTACGGCTATGTATTGACTATCGTGAGCTGAACAAGTTGACGATCAAGAATCGGTATCCTTTGCCTAGGATCGATGATCTGTTCGATTAGCTGCAGGGTGCAAAGGTTTTCTCAAAGATCGATCTCCGATCGGGTATCACCAATTGAAGATCAAGGCCGGAGATATTCAAGACTGCTTCGGGACAAGGTATGGGCATTATGAGTTTCCGGTTATGTCTTTCGGGTTGACCAACGCTCCAGCGTCGTTTATGGAACCGATGAACCGAAAGTGTTCCATGACATGTTGGACACATCGGTCATCGTATTCATCGATGACATATTGATTTACTCTAAGGACATGGAGACTCATACAGTGCATTTGAGGGCAGCCCTACAACGGCTGAGGGATGTGAGGCTTTATGCAAAATTCAAGAAGTGCGAGTTTTGGCTGAAGGAAGTAGCTTTCTTGGGCCATGTCGTATCTGGAGACGGTATCAAGGTTGATCCAAGCAAGATAGCTGCTATAGTAGGATGGGAAGCACCAAAATCTGTTGCAGAGATTCGTAGTTTCCTTGGGTTGGCTGGTTATTATAGAAGATTTGTGGAAGATTACTCCAGGATCGCGGTTCCACTCACCAGGCCCGACCAAGAAGGGAGAGAAATTTATATGGACAGATGAGTGTGAGAAGTGCTTCCGGACTTTGAAGTCAAGACTTGTCTCGGGACACCTATCCCGACCATCCCCGAACCAAGCGTACCGTTTACTCTATATACGGATGCTTCGGGGTTGGGTATTGGGTGCGTTTTGATGCAAGGAGAACGTGATCGCTACGCATCAAGACAACTAAAAGAGCATGAGAAGAATTATCCTACGCATGACTTGGAGCTAGCAGCGGTTATTCATGCAATCAAGACTTGGAGACACTATTTGTACGGTGAGAAGTTTCGGATCAAGTCGGATCACAAGAGCTTAACTTATCTCTTCACTCGAAGGATCCGAATATGAGACAGAGGAGATGGTCGGAATTGTTAAAAGATTATGATTGCGACATCCGGTACCATCCGGGTAAAGCAAATGTGGTGGCCGACGCCTTAAGCGTAAAGTGGACATCGAAACCCGAGGCGGGACCGAGTACAAATGCCGCATTGTGTGCTGCGACTTCGAGTTCGATGGAAATTGATGAAGACCATATTATCGAAACTGCGTGAAGATCCAGTTGAGCAAGGCTTGATTCATAAGTTCATTATGATGTTCGCCGCATTGAAGATCTCGCCGAGCCTAATTGATGAAGTCAAGGTAGCAATCCTACAGGATCCATATCTCGGGACGGTGCAGGAAGACTTAGAGAAGGGTACGTGTAATCCTGAATTTACCTTGGAATCGACAAAAGTACTCAAGTATTGCGGACGGTTATGTATACTCGAGAGCGAAGACTGCGATATCGAGGCCGGAGTTATGACGGAAGCTCATTACACTCCATATTCGGTACATCCAGGGAAGTACCAAGATGTACCATGATCTAAGAAGACTCTATTGGTGGAGGGGTATGAAAGCCGATATAGCTCGTTTCGTATTTCAATGTCCGAATTGTCAACAAGTTAAAGCGGAGAGACAAAGACCCGCGGTTTTACTACAGCCATTACGGAACCCGCATGGAAGTGGGATTGTATCACTATGGATTTCATCACCGGCTTACCTTTGACACCAAGGTCGGTGGATGCGGTTTGGGTTATAGTAGATCGACTCACCAAGACAACTCGCTTTATTGCGGTCGGACCTCGGTATACCATGGAGAAGCTGGCCAAGTTATATGTTGATAATATAGTCGGACTTCATGGCGTTCCGGAAAGTTTAGTGTCCGACGAGATCCCCGTTTTACATCGAAATTCGGGAAGGATTACGTAAAAGCTATGGGAACAAAGTTGAAGTTCAAGATGACTTTCCATCCTCGGACGGACGGACGGATGAAACGAACCATTCAAATTCTGGAAGATATGCTTCGAGCTTGTGCATTAGATTTCAAAGGAGCTTGGGATGAGAAACTATCACTTATCGAGTTTGCTTACAACAACGATTATCGGGCTACAATTCGGATGGCCCCATATGAAGCTCTCTATGGGAGAAAATGTCGTACACCTCTGTTATGGAATGAAGTGGGGGAAAGAAGAATTGTAGGACCGGAGTTGTTGAAGAAACTTGCCGAGTGATTGATCGATCAAAGAGAGAGTAAAGACAGCTCGGGTTCGACGAAGCACTATGCGATAATCGACGTCGAGATCTGGAGTTTGCAGTGGGTGACAAAGTGTTCTTGAAGGTGTCACCGGTGCGAGGTCTGAAACGGTTTGGTAAGAAGGGAAAGCTGTGCCCCAGGTATGTGGGACCATATGAGATATTGAATCGACGTGGTAATGTAGCATATCAACCGGCTCTACCACCATCTATGTCTAGCGTCCATAATGTGTTCCACGTATCATTCGAAGAAGTATGTCGAGAGATCCATCGCATATCTTGAGCGCTGATCCTCCGGACTTGACCAAGACTTAACTTTCGAAGTGGTGCACAGTAACGCCTCGAGCCGAAAAGTTCAGCAACTTCGAACCAAGGATATCCACTATGTAAAGGTGCATTGGAGAAGCCAAAATGTGGAGGAAATTACTTGGGAAGAAGAGAGCGCGATGAGGAAGGAGTACCCTAACCTTTTTGACGATCAAGGTACGTTCAAATTTCGAGGCCGAAATTTTTTTAAGGGTGGGGGAGTTGTAGTACCTACAAGCCAATTTCGGGACGAAATTTCTTTTAAGGGTGGTGGAGTTGTAAGACCCGCACTCGAAAACCCGGTCTAAATCTTGGTTTTGTGTCGTGACAGTCTTCCGATCATCACCGAGCCGGACGGGCAAGCGGATAACAAATGGTACAAAATCGGACCGAAGTCGACCAATTATACCTGGTTTTAGGTATACCGGTCGATGGTACCGGATGATGGTACCGGTCGACCGGTATGGCCTGCACAGCTATGTGCGGGAATTTGGAAATTAGTCTCGCGGGTCCCCGCTACCCGATTTCGAATCCTAGAAGTTTCCTAATCCTAGTAGGGTTACTAAACCCTATTTCTAGCCTATAAATACACCTTTAAACCCCTCAAATCCTTTCCATTGTCTCTCACAAACCCTAGAGAAGAGAAAGAGCTTGGAGAGGAGAAGGAGCTAGGAAGAAGAAGGAGGTGCCGCCATTACCGTTTGACGAAGCTCTCGCTACGCTGTCAACGGTAAGTGTTTGAATCCATCTTCTTACCCTATGATAGTTGTGTGGGTGGATCAATACCATGCAAAGTAGGTATTGATCTAAAACCCTAAATTGGCCAATAAACCCTAAGTTGCCGTCAAACCCTAGATTCGAGTTTCGAGATGATATTCATCGAAACGAGACTTGAATGAGTTAGGGATAGCTCTAACTCAAAGCCTAGACTTAGAATGGATAGGAGAAACCCTGGAAATCCATGGAGGATGATCGACGGCAAATCGAAGAACCCATGTATGGTCTTCGGAGACATACCGGTCGACTATACCGGTTGCACATAGTGCGACCGGTATGTTGCGACCGCTACCTCTCGGGAGGTTATTCGTGGGGGACCCGGCTGACCATACCGGTCGCCGGTCTTTCCTACAGCTGCGACCGTACATGCCACCGGTCAGCTCTGTGAGGGTATTTTGTAACCATGTTGGGTTCCGACCAACATGAAACCCTAAATAATACATTCTAATGGAACCCTAATATTATGTAGGACTTTGTGACATATCGTTTGGATCTTGTGACGTGGAGCAAGTGATCGAACGAGCGTCAGGTAAGGGAATCTGACCTAAACCTAATAATTAATGGACAGTAAATCGTTGTTAATCATTGAATATCTATGATGTGATGTTTGTGCATATTCACATGCCATCCTTTACTTTCAGTTATTATTATTGTTCATGCATTCATAGGATGTGATTGTTAGGCATGTGATTGTTTTCGTTGGTGTGTGGAGTGGGGCATGGGCCTGGGATCGCTCTTCACACTGGCACCTTTTGTAGTATTCTATCTTAACAAGCTTGGTACGGGTGGGGTATCGGGGAAGATCGTGGTACGTTGGTCTCCGATATTGATGTTGTCCCGACCATCGTTGGGTGGTACCGAGGATTTCGAGTCGACGCTGCCTTGTCCACGATGCTTTAGCTCTATCTCTATGCCGTAGGGGAGTTGTGTTGGGATAGAGTCTACCTACGTATTGTTTCTATCCTAGTGGGTTAGTTGCGGATAGGGTATCGGGGGAGGTGAGGTTTTGGAGGTCTCCGACCCGGCCTGCACGCTCTAGCTCTATCTCTATGCCGTAGACGGCCGTGGCGGGATAGAGCGTACATTGTTGACATATAGGATTGGTTAGTTGCGAGCCCGGTTTGCGAGCCCCGGCCCGAGGGGCTTAGGTACCTGGTATGGGTAGAGTATCGGGGAGGTGCGGGTATACCTTAGCTCTATCTCTATTCCATGATGGGTGCATGTGGGTTGGTGGTAGTGTGATTACTTGTGCGACGCCACACACTCGTGTATAGAGGTGCGGGGGCCACCAAACCTTTCTATAGCACATTGCAAACTTAAAACCGGACCACAACGATAAAATGATTGTTACTCATGCATAATCTTGTGAAACTGTTTGATTGTCTTACTTGCCGTGTTGTGTGCTCACCCTTTGTATATACATTGTTTTTAGATGTTGATGCGGGATATACCGTGGACGATTGCGTGAAACGCTCCGCGTATGGTGGTGCTGCGGTGTTGGATGTACAGGCGGGACGGGACGAGCATGACGCTTCATGCGAGTGCCCTTTCGGTATTACTGTGATGGATTTTATTTATTTGTTTCAGTTATTTTCGTTTGTTATTAAGAGATGTAATAGATATTTATTTTATGTGATTGAATTTGGATAATGGGATATTTATTTAAATTATCAATAGATACTCAGTTCATTCTATTTAAAGTCTTCCGCTGTATGTTTATATTCTGATTGTGGTTATGTGTAATTGGTTTGTATGGGTGGACACGGCCTATTCGAGATCCTGGTGTGAACCGTTGGTTCAATGACGGTTCACTCACACCGTTCTGGTTGGATCAGAATTTGGGGTGTGACAAGAGTACTCTTTGACTCTGGGGCCACGCACTCCTTTGTTTCTATTTCCTTTGGAAAGCGAATGGAGTTACCAATCAAGCACTTGAACCCAAGCTTGATAGTTCGCTCTCCGCTAGGAGTCGAAGTGGCTTTGACTGAATATTATGGACCATGTACAGTATGTATGCACTTGAACCCAAGCTTGATAGTTTGCTCTCCGCTAGGAGTCGAAGTGGCTTTGACTGAATATTATGGACCATGTACAGTATGTATTGAGGGCCGAGACTTAGAAACAAGTTTGGTACTACTTGAGATGGCAGACTTTGATGTCATCTTGGGAATGGATTGGCTAGGCCATCATTGAGCTATCCTATTATGTGGTGAAAGGAAGCTTGTGCTTACAGACAAAAAGGGAAAGGAGTATAGCTTCACTGGGACCAAGTTACCTAGGAAGCGGAAGCTGATCCTCTCCGCCGTAAAAGCTAAGAGATGCTTAGAGAAAGGGGGAGTGGGGTATCTAGTATCTGTAGTCGACATCACGACAGTATCACAAAAGATGGAAGACATAGATGTGGTTCGAGAGTTCTCAGATGTATTTCCAGAGGATCTCCCAAGTCTACCATCGGACAGGGCTAGAGAGTTTGTGATAGACCTCATGCCAGGTTCAGCGCCGGTGTCTAAAGCACCATACAGGATGGCCCCTACCGAGTTAAAGGAGTTGGAGACCCAGTTACAAGAATTGTTAGATAAGAGTTTCATACGACCGAGCATATCACCTTGGGGAGCACCTGTATTATTTGTCAAGAAGAAGGATGGAAGTGTAAGACTATGCATTGACTACCGTGAACTGAACAAGTTGACGATCAAGAATCGGTATCCTTTGCCTAGAATCGATGATCTGTTCGATCAATTGCAGGGTGCAAAGGTTTTCTTGAAGATTGATCTCCGATCGGGGTATCACCAACTGAAGATCAAGGTCGGAGATATTCCGAAGACTACTTTCAGGATGAGGTATGGGCATTATGAGTTTCTAGTTATGTCATTCGGGTTGACCAACACCCCAGCGTCGTTCATGGAACTGATGAACCAAGTGTTTCATGATATGTTAGATACTTCGGTCATCGTATTCATTGATGACATATTGGTCTACTCAAAGGACATGGAGGCTCATACAACACATTTGAGGGCAGCCCTACAACGACTAAGACAGGAGAAGCTTTATGCTAAGTTCAAGAAGAGTGAGTTTTGGCTGAAGGAAGTGGCCTTCTTGGGCCATGTAGTATCTACAAACGGTATCAAGGTTGATCCAAGTAAGATAGTTGCTATAGTAGGATGGGAAGCACCAAAATCTATTGCGGAGATTCGTAGCTTCCTTGGGTTGGCTGGTTATTATAGAAGATTCATGGAGGATAACCAAGAAGGGGGAGAAATTCATATGGACAGATGAGTGCTAGAAGTGTTTTCAGACTTTGAAGTCAAGACTAGTCTCTGCACCTATTTTGACAATCCCAGAACCAAGCATACCATTTACCTTATATACGGATGCTTCAGGGTTGGGTATTGGGTGTGTATTGATGCAAGGAGAATAGGTGATTGCTTACGCATCAAGACAGCTAAAAGAGCATGAGAAGAACTATCCTACGCATGATTTGGAGTTAGTGGCGGTTATACATGCAATCAAGACTTAGAGACACTACTTGTACGGTGAAAAGTTCCAGATTAAGTCAGATCACAAGAGCTTAACCTATCTTTTCACTCAGAAGGATCTGAATATGAGACAGAGGAGATGACTGGAATTACTAAAAGATTATGACTGTGACATCCAGTATCATCCGGGTAAAGCAAATGTTGTGGCTGACGCCTTAAGCAGAAAGTGGTCATCGAAACCTGAAGCCGGGCCAAGTACAAATGCTGCATTGTGTGCTGCAGCCTCATGTTCAATTGAAGGCGATGAAGAGTATATAATAGAGACTGCAGAAGATCCAGTCGAGCAAGGCTTAATTCATAAGTTCACCATGATGTTCGCAACTTTGAAGATCTCACCGGATCTAGTTGATGTAAGTCAAGGTAGCAATCCTACAGGACCCACATCTCAAGACAATGCAAAAAGACTTAAAGAAGGGTACAAGCAATCCTGACTTTACCTTGGATTCAGACAAGGTACTCAGGTATCGTGGACGATTATGTATACCTGAGAGTGAAGACTGCAACATCAGAGATCGAGTTATGACTAAAGCTCATTACACTCCATATTCGGTACATCCAGGAAGTACCAAAATGTACCATGATTTAAGAAGACTATATTGGTGGAGGGGTATGAAAGCAGATATAGCTCGTTTCGTGTTCCAATGTCTGAATTGCCAGCAAGTCAAAGCTGAAAGGCAGAGACCCGCAGGTTTGCTACAACCACTACCGGAGTCTGCATGGAAGTGGGATTGCATTACTATGGATTTCGTCACTGGCCTACCTTTGACACCAAGGTCAGTGGATGCAGTTTGGGTAATAGTCGATCGACTCACCAAGACAGCTCGATTTATTGCGATCAGACCTTAATATACCATGGGGAAGCTGGCCAAGCTCTATGTAGATAATATAGTCAGACTCCATGGCGTCCCAGAGAGTATAGTATCCGATAAAGATCCCCGTTTCACATTAAAGTTCTGGGAAGGATTACAGAAAGCTATGGGAACGAAGTTGAAGTTCAATACAGCTTTTCATCCTCAGACGGACCGGCAGTCAGAACGAACTATTCAAATTTTAGAGGATATGCTCCGAGCTTGCGCATTAGACTTCAAGGGAGCTTGGGACGAGAAACTATCACTTATCGAGTTTGCTTATAACAACAGCTATCAGGCTACAATTCAGATGGCTCCATATGAAGCACTCTATGGGAAAAAGTGCCGGATACCTCTGCTATGGAATGGGGTGGGAGAAAGAAGAATTGTAGGAACGGAGTTTGTCGAAGAAACTTATTGAGTGATTGATCAGATCAAGGAAAGAGTAAAGACAACTCAAGATCGACAGAAGCACTATGCGGATAATCGACGTGAGATCTGGAGTTTACAGTGGGTGAGAAAGTATTCTTGAAGATATCACCGGTGCGAGGTCTGAAACGGTTTGGTAAGAAGGGAAAGCTATGCCCCAAGTATGTGGGACCATACGAGATATTGGCTAGACGTTGTAATCTAGCATATCAATTGGCTCTACCACCATCTATGTCAAGCGTTCATAATGTGTTCCATGTATCGTTATTGAAGAAGTATGTCAGGGATCCATTGCACATCTTGACAGCAGACCCCCCAGAATTGATTGAAGACTTAACATTTGAAGTGGTGTCTGTGATGCTTTCAAGCCGAAAGGTACAGCAACTTCGAACCAAGGATATTCATTATGTGAAAGTGCATTGGAAAAGCCAAGATGTCGAAGAAATTACTTGGGAAGAGGAGAGCGCGATGAGGAAGGAGTACCCTAACCTTTTCGACGATCAAGGTATGTTCAAATTTCGAGGTCAAAATTCCTTTTAAGGGTGGGGGAGTTGTGAAACCTATATGCAAATTTCGGGGACGAAATTTCTTTTAAGGATGGGGGAGTTGTAAGACCCGCATTCCGTAAACCCGGTCTAAACCTTGATTTCATGTCGTAACAGGTCTTCCGATCATCACCGAGCCAGACGAGACGAGCGGATGACAAACAGGTACAAAATTGAATCAAAGATGATCAAATAATCATTATTTTATGTTGACCAATCGATGGTACCGGTCTTGGTACCAGTCAATCGATCAGCTCTGCGCAGCTGACTGCGGTGATCCAAAAATTGATCTCTGCGGGTCCCATTTTCCTAAACCCTAATACATAGACTTTCCTAATCCTAATAGTACTAAACCCTAATCCTAGTTTATATAAACACCCTTAAACCTCCTCAAATCCTTTCCATTATCTCTCACAAACCCTAGAAAGGAGAAGGAGGTTGGAGAAGGAGAAGAAGCTAGGAAGAAGAAGGAAGTGCTACCTTTGCCGTTCGACAACACTCACTTTACGTCAGTCGACGGTAAGTGTTTTAATCATTCTTCTTACTCTATGACTTTAGGATAGTTGTGTGGTTGGATCAATACCATGCAAAGCAGGTGTTGATCTAAAACCCTAATTGGCCATTAAACCCTAAGTTGCCGTCAAACCCTAGATTCGAGTTCTAGGATGATTATCATCGAAACTAGACTTGAATGAGTTGGAGATAACTCTAACTCAAAGCTCAGATTTAGAATGAATAGGAGAAACCCTGGAAATCCATGGAGAATGAACGACGGTAGTCGAAAAACCCAAAGTATGGTCTTCCGGAGACATACCGGTCGACTATACCGGTTGCACCCTGTGTGACCGGTATGTTGCCACCGGTACCTTCCGGGGGGCTGGTCTGTGGGGACCGGATGACCATACCGGTCGCCAGTTTTCCCCACAGAGCTACGATCGGTACATGCCACCGGTCAGCTCTGTGAGTATATTTTGTAACCTCGTTGGTTTTTCGACCAACGTAAACCCTAAGAAACTATTCTAATGAAACCCTAATAATATTGTAGGACTTTGTGATAGCATGTTTGGATCTTGCGACGTAGAGCAAGCTATCAAACGAGCATCAGGTAAGGGAATCTGACCTAAACCCTAATAATTAATGGACCGTAAATCGTTGTTAATAACCTGAACATATATGATGTGGTGTTTGTGCATATTCACATGCCATCCTTTACTTTCAGTTATTATTATTGTTCATGCATTGATAGGATGTGATTGTTAGGCATGTGATTATTTTCGTTAGTATGTGGAGTGGGGCATGGGCCTGGGATCATTCCTCACACTGGCACCTTTTGTAGTATTCTATCTTAACATGCTTGGTACGGGTGGGGCATCAGGGGAAGGTCGTGGTACGGTGGTCTCCGATGTTGATGCTGGCCTGGCCATGGTGATGTGGCACTGTGGTCTCCGAGGTCGATGTTGGCTTGTCCATGATGCTTTAGCTCTATCTCTATGCCGTAGGGAGTTATGTTGGGATAGGGTCTACCTGCGTATTGTTCTATCCTAGTGTGCTTGTTGCGGATAGGGTATCAGGGGTAGGTGAGGTATTATGGTCTCCAGCCCGGCCTGCATGCTCTAGCTCTATCTCTATGCCGTAGATGGCTGTGCTGGGATAGAGCCTACATTGATGACATATAGGATTGGTTAGTTGCGAGCCTAGTTTGCGAGCCCTGGCCAGTAGGGGCTTAGGTACTGGTATGGGTAGAGCATCAGGGGAGGTACGGAGATATCTTAGCTCTATCTCTATCTTAGCTCTATCTCTATTCCATGATGGGTGCATGTGGGCCGATGGTGGTGTGATCCATGCTGTGCCACATACTCGTGTATAGAGGTGTGGGGGCCACCAAACCTTTCTATAGCACATTGCAAACTTAAACCAGACCACAGCATAAAATGATTGTTACTCATGCATAATATTGTGAAACTGTCTGATTGTCTTACTGAGCTAAGCTGTGAGCTCACCTTTTGTGTACACATTGTTTTTAGATGTTGATGTAGGTTACACAGTGGACGACTATATGAACGCTCTGGCGTATGGTGATGTTGCTGCTCTGGGTGTGCAGGCAGGAGAGGACGAGTATGACACTTCATGCGAGTGCCCTTTCTGCGTGTACCTTTGATTGATTTTATTTATTCATTTCAGTTATTTTCAGTTGACTTTTAAAGAGATGTAAGGATATTATATTTTATGATTGGATTTGAATAATTGGATATTCTATTTAAATTTATCAATAGAATCTCGGTTTATTCTATTTAAAGACTTCCGCTGTACTATTTATATTCTGATTGTGGTTTTGTGCAATGGTTTGTATGAGTAGGACACGGTCTATTCGAGATCCTGGTGTAACCCGTTGGTTCAATGACGGTTCACTCACACCATTCTGGTTGGTTTAGAACTGGGGTGTGACAATTGGGGTGTGACAATTTGTCCTAGTAAGAAGGGAATATAAACTAACATACTCCCTGGGATAGCCATCTGAGATAAATATATCACCATATGAGTCTAAACATAGTATCAAGTGACAGATAAATAATAAAAGAATCATAAATAAATTTTACCTGCATTAGCAATGTTAAAACACACATGCAAGCATATTTCCTTTCCAAGAGTTAACTAAACTACACATTTATCCTTTGGGACAAAGATGTAGTGGTTTCCTCAGTGTATGTGCAGTGATTGCAAGGAACAATCAACCTTAAAAATCCCACCACCTTTGAATTAATGAGACCCCTAAAATCAAAACCCTTCAACTCATGTGCATGAATATACCTTTAAAAATTTGACAATGCTACCTTTGGTTGGACACTACCTTTCTTGGTTCCTTTTCACATAAGTGTATGTTTTGACAATGCCATCTTTGGGTGAACAATGCATCATTTTACTATCTCTATAGATGTACAAATTTAAAGTTTGAGAATATCATGTTGTAACTAGGTGTGCCACTTTGGTGGGTTTCATCCAATTCTTGCATGACACCTACAAACCCTAATTTAAATAAAATTTGAAAATGTCACCTTTGGGTGTATAATGCCCTTCCATAAGCATTTACAAAAACATAAAACTTGAATTCGAAGAGATCGTAATGAAACTAAGTGTGTCACTATGGTGGGTTCCACCTAATTCCACCATGATATCACCAAACCCTATTTTGCAACACTTTATGGGTTAACAATCAAACACTACAATATTTGTGACTGAAATTTACGACGTTTATATTTAACCGTTGTAATATGTACTTATTAACGATGGATATAATAAACCATACTTAATAAATATTTATTAACGACGGATATATTTAACTGTCTTTAATAGATACAGATAAATGACATTAGTAAAATTCCATCGTATATATGTATTTATATACGACGGTAATAAAAGTTTCATCTTAAATAAATTAGGTTTTATCACTACAGCCCCTCTTTTTTCCTGCATTGTCCCGCCAAATCCAAATATGGTCCTAATACAACGGATTTTAATACTGTCGTATATAGTTTACAGTGTATACGACTATTTATTAATCCCATCACTTATTCTCTTATATTTACGACGGGTATTGATAGCTGTCATATAAGTCCGTATAATTTGAGTCGATATTTTGGGGTCATCATAAATAGAGTACTTGTATGTGATGGATCTTGAGATCCATTGTTTCTGTTTTACTCTCTAAAATCCAAAGGGTTCCCTCTTATTTTCTGGCAAAAATTCATTTCCCACGATCCCTACCCTCTTCTCTCTCCCGAAATCATTCTCTCTTCGCCCTCGTCCTCACCCTTGCCCCTATGGGTTCTGGTGTCACTCTTACTTTTGCTTTTTATTTCCTTGTGAATCATCGATCTCCAAGCTCAGGGTCCCCATGGCTCGCTAATATCTGTGCCTAGTTTTGTTACCTTCGTTATTCATTCTTCATCAAATTCAGTTTTGGTACCTCTAGGCATCCCCTGCAACAAACCTCCTTCTCTCCTAGCGCCATAGCTTCTCAGTATCTGGTACGAAAACATTTGACTAACATGCACAAAAGTAGCAAATTGGGTTCCCCTGGTAAACTTTTTGGTCAAAAATACATTTTTCAAAACCCCAAAATGTGTCAAATAATATATCAGATTGTAGAGCACAAAAAGATAAATGCAACGCAAAATATCAGAGCTTAATCTGAGCTCCCACGCACCTAAACGCGCCCTTGGAAAGGGGCATGTGATATCTCTTTCTTTGAACCTGGTTTGGTTCATTGTGAACCAGTCCAAACCACTTGAACCAATATAGTGAGATTTGATCCGAATCATCCAGTTCGATCCCGGTTCAGTTATCCGGTTCATTGGGTAAAAGGTCAAGTTTTTTGGGTCAAATATCTGGGTAAAAAAGTTAGATTTTTAGGTCAGTATTTAAGCCATGGGTCGATCCATTGGGTTACTTGTGGTAACCCACACGTGCACTTGGCGAGTCAGTCATGAGTTAACTCAGTCCGAGTCGTAATGACCCGCCGAATCAACCAGTTAGGGTTTTCGATTTGGTACTGTCATTTTTTTTTTTTTGGTGAGTGAGATGCATTTGTTGCTTACTTTGGCACATGGCAGTGTGTCTGTCATTCGATGGTTTGTTGCTTACTTTGGCACGTGGCAGTGTGTCTGTCATTCAATGGTGGAGATTTTTATACCACTGCGATTGTCTCATCAAGACCTTTGATTTGATATATTATATGCTTACATTTCGACATCGTAAAGTTCGACGAAGAATGAATATTTGACAATTCCTTTCCAAATAGGGAGAAAAAATCCCAATCTCGTGTCAACTTGGTAGATTATGTCTTTTTATTCATTAACCATTGATCCTAGGTCTGTATGAGAAGCTCTGATACCAATTATAAGATTTTTCTATGAATATATTGTTAGACATTTTTTTATAATTAAGGTTTCAACCAAACCTATGGAAATCCATATAGCAACTTTAGAATACAAGGGGAACCATAATGAGATGAATAACTTGTAAGAAAACTACAATCCATATGTATGTCTATGCGGAATGAGATTCGACATACCCGTAGTATAGGGATCTGTTCCAGCCATTATCTGTCCAACCGAGTCCTCCTGTGATACTCTGATATGCCCTACTCCACAAACAAAAGAAAAGAGAGAGGGGAAGGATTTCTATGCACTGACTGTATTCCCAGACAAAGAACGTGATGGAGTTCTCAAATTTCTATCAGTGTGCACAGGACCCTACCCATTAGTATTTATAGACCAACCGTCTCCTTCCATCAAAGATGGACGGTGATCTGGTGCCACATGTCCCTCAGATCTGACGCTCATAACTCTCCTAATAGGGGATACCTAAAATAGATAGTGGCATGTGGGCAAATTACTCACATTCTCCCACTTGGCCCATATTGCCACTTGGCAAGCCATTTTAGAGTTATAACCTGATGTATGGCCATACATTAACTTTCAGATCTTTCCTTATGGACTTGTTCTTTATGTTCATAATAAAACTCTCAACCCATGAATCATGGCGGTACATGTCTACACACAAGAACACTGCCTTCCATGTATTACAATAGGCTGTTCATTTTAAGATGAACCTCAATTGTGACAACCTACTTTATAGAATCAGTTCAACAATCGATTAAAAGGTCAACTTTATTGCCTTGAAAACTTTATAGGCATCTGCCATTACAAAACTTTATGCATACAACAAAATAAATGACAGAAAATAACTTTATTTCAAGTCGTCAAAACTTTATATTGCAATATCATAAATAAAACATTCAAAAAGCGTAATGATTTACATAGTCCCTTATGATCTACGTGAACTACATACACCTTGGGTGGAAATCCTTTAGTGAAAGGATCAACTATCATATCATCAGTGTCAATATGTTCTATCTAAACGCAACGAACTTGAATGTCTTCTTTAACAACAAAATACTTTATCTCAATGTGTCGGCAGCGACTCACTGAGCATGTGTTGTTAGAGATACGTACTGCTGCAGTATTGTCACAGTAGATCCTTATAGGTCTTTCAATAAAACTTGTGACCTCAAAACTGTGATAAACTACCTCAATCATAATGCTTAAGAAATTGTTTTATAGCACATCACCACTTTCGCTTTAATAATAGAAGAAGCTGTCTTAGGTTGTTTTACGCTGCGCCAAGACACTATTCCTCTAACAAACAAAAATGAAGCCAGAAGTATACTTCCTTGTATCTCCACATTTAGAAAAATTTGAATCTGAGTAACTGATTAGCTTCAAAACATCAACATGTCTATATATGAGCATGTGATCCTTGATGCCCTGTAGATACCTCAGTACTTTCTTTGCTATTGTCCAATGTGGCAAACCAGGGTTCTTTCGAAACCTACCTAATACTCCCACTGAATATAAGATGTCAGGTCTGGTACATACCTGAACATACATCAAATTGCTTACTACTGTTGCATAAGGGATATTTTGCATTGTCTGCTATTTCAGATTGGTCTTCGAACATTGCTCCACACTAAGTCTGTCGTCTTTAACAAGAGGTGCTACACTTGATGAATATTGCTTCATCTTGAACCGTTCCAAAACTTTGTCAATATAACCCTTTTAGGACAGTCCTAAGGTCTTAAGAGACCTGTCCATGTGAATCTCTTTGCCTAAGACATAGGAGGCTTCACCCATATCATTTATGTCAAAGTTTTGGGTTAAGAAATATTTAATCTTGTGTAGCATCCCTAGATCATTGCTAGCTATAAGAATGCCATCCACATATAACACTAGTATGGTGAAACTAGTTCCCTTGATCTTTATGTAAATGCATTGATCATCGATTCTCCATAAAACCGTAGGAAGTAATCGTGCTATCAAATTTCAAATACCAATATCGAAAAGCTTGTTTCAATCCATATATGGATCTCTTAAGCTTGCATACTAGATGATCACCTTTATCCGAAGTAAAAAGCTTCAAGTTGATCCATGTATACCTCCTCAATTAGATCACCATTCAAAAATGCCATCTTGACATCCATCTGGTGTAGCTCAAGATCATAGTGAGCCACCAGTGCCATAATGATCCCCAAAGAATCTTTTCTAGACACAGACAAAAAGGTTTCTTTATAATCAATGTTAGCCTTCTGATTATAACCTTTTGTCACAAGTCGAACCTTGTATCTTTCAATATTGTTATGTGGGTCCCTTTTAGTTTTGAAAACCCATTTACACCCTATCGTAGAGGTGTCCTTAGGAAATTCTATAAGTTCCCATACTAGATTCTTTGACATAGATTCCATTTCATCTTTCATGGCATTATGCCATAAATGGTATCTATACAACCCATAGCCTGTGAAAATAATATCGGATCATCACTTATTCCAATATTAGTTTCACAGTTTTGGATATACACTTCATAATCTGAAGGGATTGTCGATTTTATCTCTCTCGAGGATCTCCTTAAAACTTGTGGTTCAGGATTGGTTTCTTGATTCTAGACCACAGGTTCAAACGACAACTGGTTCCTGATGTGGTGTATCCTGATGTGGTAATTCATCATGAACAGGTAGTGTTGTTCATGAACCACAGTTACCACTGATAAAGGGATAAATCCCTGACCACCAGATGTAGAAGGAATTTTCAATACATCTTGTTCATTGGACTCAATGTTTCGACTCTGTATACTCCCACTGTTGTCGTCATCCTTTAGAAACTTGGCAACTGTAGACTCTACAATGGTAAGACTAAGAGGGACAACAAAACTTACAACCCTTATATCTTTCAGAATAATCAATGAAATATCCACTGACTGTTCTAGGGTCCAACTTCTGAAGAAGTGGATTATAGACTCTTATTTTGGCTTGACAGCCCCATATGCGAGTATGCTTCAAACTAGGTTTCCATCCATTCTACAACTCAAAAGGAGTTTTAGGAACCGACTTGGATGGTACCTTGTTCAAGATATATACCGCTATTTTAAGAGTTTCACTCCACAATTTCAGAAGTAGATTAGAGTTACTAATCATACTCCTGACCATATCCATAAATGTACGATTCTTTTTTTTAGCAACACCATTTTGATTCGGAGATCCAGGCATGGTATATTGTGGTACAATACCTTGCTCTTGAAGATACCGTGCAAATGGGCCAGGTCTTTGACCATATTCTGTGGTTCTACCGTAGTATTCCCCTCCTCTATCTGATCTCACGATCTTGATTACTTTTCCAGTTTGTTTCTCTACTTTTGTCTTGAAGTTCTTAAAGGCTTCTAATGCCTCATCTTTATGAACTAAAAGATAGAGATACATGAATCTAAAATGGTCATCAATGAAGGAGATAAAGTATCTCTGACCATTCAGACAGGGAGTGGAAAATGGGCTACAGATATCTGTATGTATGATTTCTAGTAGTTCAGTTGACCTTCTGGCACCTTTCTTTATTTTGTTAGTCTGCTTTCCCTTGATGCAGTCCACACATAACCCTAGATCAGTGAAATCAAGAGTCTCAAGGATTCCATCATTCACTAATCTTTTAATTCTGTCACTAGATATGTGACATAATCTAAGATGCCATAACTGAGAGGATTTCTCATTCACATTCATTCTCTTTATGCCAATATTATTTACAGAGAGTAAACTACTTTCATATGTTGGATCTAGATTTAAGAGAAATAAATCATCAACTAAAGAACCTGAACCGATGAATACATCATTTTTTTTAAATCCTTATTTCTGTACTAGAAAAATTAAACACATAATCCAAAGGTGTTAATCTAGAAACAGAAATCTAATTCTTTGCAAAAGATGGAATATAAATGGTTTCTCCTAAATCCAACACATATCCGGATTGCAATATCAATCTATAGACACCTGTAGCTTCCACTTGAGATTTCATCCGTTTTCCTGAATGGATATGTCTCTCAGTATCTTTCGAAAGTATTATCTGCAGAAAGCCTTGCATGGTATTGGCCACATGGATTGATGATCTAGAATCAATCAATTAGTTATTTGAATGAGAATCAACTAAATTTGATTCATAACAAACCAAAATTCTCTAAACTAAGATGTCCCTCATGTGCATGATGTAGTTACACACATCATCCTTACCATTGTAACTTAATGAGTCTGATTTTTCCATTAGAGTGCTTACTAACATCTTGTTTGAACTCACAAACTGAGCATCAATTGCCTTCATGTAGTCAATGACCTTCTTACATTCAGGAATTGATCCTTTAATGCTCTTGTAGATATTATTCATGACAAGCATTAGGCTCAAGTGGTTAGACCGCTCCCACTTATCATAATGAGAAATTTGGACTAGTGTACTAGAATCAGTAAGAGCAGCGGGCTCTTCTATACGAAGCGCCATATCCAAATCCATGCACTCTAATATTAAATAAATCTTCTATTTTCAATCTGAATAATTTTCCCTAGTAAGCATTGGGAGACAAATCTGATTATAAACTACAAACAACAATAAGAAAGTTTAGATTTATTGGCGTACAACTTTATACTGACATCAACCCACGTCAATAATCAGTAACACACTAAAATTAATTATAATCTACCTGTGGGCTAAACTTATAATCAATTTTAGTATGTGAAACTTTACACTAAGTTGATTGACATCAATCTTAAGTGACAGACTGATGTATCCTACAAAATTACCTGTGGGCTAAGATTATAGTCTACATCTGTTTAGGTCTGTATTAATAAGACTAGAATGCTACATTACAATTCAGAAGGTTGTTCCACACCTGTAGGCAGAAGAAGGCTCCCACTGTCTTGTAGTTTCACATTCTACCTTATTCCATCTTTTTACATAAGAAAAGAATATTTCCCTGTGGGGATAATATCCAGTCCCAATGCAAAAGATGCAATTTTCTGATGCCTATCACTAGAAGGGTATTTCATTCTTTTATGACATCCTTAAATAAGCACTTATATGTGTTAAAAAATAAAACTAATTATTTCCTTGATTTTAACACAAAACTTTATTATAAGGGCATATTTGTCATCTATGACATCTTGAAAAACACACTTATATGTGTTAAAAATAAACCTAATGGTTTTCTTGATTTTTAACACAACTTTATTATAAGGGCATTTTAGTCATTTATGGTATCCTTTAAACAACCATTCATAAGTGTTAACATAATCCTAATAATCTTAAAGAGTTCCTAATGGCTTATTCTTTATTTTATGTAACACTAACTTTTAATGGCGTTTGTTACTATCACTTAAACAGTGACATAACAACCTTACTGTATTCCTATATTTAGTGGCGTTTATTCTATAATGTCACTAAAACAGTAAGATAAATCATTATGTTATGTACATCTATATACAGTGGCGTTCTGTCTTTAAATGTCACTAAAACAGTGCTTAATACATTCTGTTATGTTTATAGATACAGTGACGTTCTGTCTGTAAATGTCACTAAAAGAAAACTATATTTTTAGCGACGTTCAGAACACACGTTCAAAACAAACTGTCATCTAAAGTGCAGTCACATATACAGTGACGTTCGGTTCATAACTAGACATATGGTGATATGCAATGAAAAAAATTCAAAATTATTAAATGTCACCAAGCATATATAACAAAATCACCCGGTATAAAGGGCCTGTGTCAAAACCGGAAACAAACCCAACCAAAATTGTTCGTACCGGTTCAACCTATCCGGTCCCCCCAAACGGTCCATATTAGGACATAAAATCGGGTCTTCGGGTCCATACAGTTAGTCGGTTCGGGTCACGGGTTTGTGTTGGTTCGGTTCAATTGTAACCGGGTTTGCTCTATCCGGTTCATTTTCTAGAACCGGGTTGAACCGAGAGCACTTAAAAACCCTAATTTCTTTATAAAAACCAAGAGATTCCTTTGAATTTATAAAAATTTCCATTGACTTATATCCTTTCTTTTCTCTATTTACAGATCACCGAACCTTGCAACGGCGGCGCCAGGGACATGCCAGAATATCCGGCACTCCCCAAACGAATCCGATGAAGACACCGTTCACAGCCAGAGAAGCCTGAATGGTCGGAGAACACTGAAGAAAAGAGATCGAGAAAAAATCTCACAGCAGCCTTGCGAGTTGGCTTCGACACCCTGCTGGCTGCGCATGGCCACGGCTGGCTGGCCCTTGCGGGCTGGCCTGCTGCGCCAAGCCCGGCTGGCAGTCTGCTTGGCTGCCCCTTTATGCCTGTGGCTGCAAACTTGCTGGCCTACTGGCCTGTGGGCTAGCAACCATGTGAGTGAGCACCTGTGGCTACCTTGCGGGCTTGCTGTATGCACTCGCCAGATCTGTTGGTCGACCGAACCCAATAATAAAAATTATTTTATTTTATTAAACCGATGCTCCACAGCATCACACAGGTGAACTTTTCCGATGGACGGACGGCGGAAACACCGCTCTGATACCATAATGTAAGAAAACTACAATCCATATGTATGTCTATGCGGAATGAGATTCGACATACCCGTAGTGTAGGGATCTGTTCTAGCCATTATCTGTCCAACCGAGTCCTCCTGTGATACACTCTGATATGCCCTACTCCACAAACAAAAGAAAAGAGAGAGGGAAAAGATTTCTATGCACTGACTGTATTCCCAGACAAAGAACGTGATGAAGTTCTCAAATTTCTATCAGTGTGCACAGGACCCTACCCATTAGTATTTATAGACCAACCGTCTCCTTCCATCAAGGATGGACGGAGACAGTGATCTGGGTGCCACATATCCCTCCGATCCGACGCTCATAACTCTCCTAATAGGGGATACCTAAAATGGATAGTGGCATGTGGGCCACTTACTC
>CM053276.1:24446767-24468806 GCA_028583415.1 Protea cynaroides
GATCATATGGGATCGTACAAAGAATCAAATTATTGCATTAAACCATGATCAGAGATAATAAATAATAGTGAAAGTCTTTAACATTAATGAACCGAGAGTCTACATGATAAATAAATATTAACCAATTATCTCAATGTTAATCCAAAACATAATAAATATCCGTTACAAGTTCTGCAACAAAAATACGAAAGTAAATCTGGGGAAGATACATACAATGGAAATACTCTCATGAAGAATCTTGCTTGTCCTCCATCATCCGCACATTCATAGCCGCCACGTGTCCATATGATGGCGCGCGATGTTATCCTCTAGTAGTACCGCATCATCAACTAAAAAGAAAATGATATCATGGGGTGAGCTCACAACTTAGCTTAGTGAGAAACAAAATAATGCAAAGCAAGCATATGCATGATATAACATTCAACTCTTTGGTCTGGTTTAAGTTTATAATGTACTATGGTAAGGATAGGCGGCCACACATCCATACATGAGGTGTAAGTACATCCACTAGTCGGGCACCCACCAATATTGATGTCGTCCCATAACACTCACTACAAGATAGAGATAGTGTTAGAGCTAGAGCAAGAGCTTAACGGATCACACACCACTAACACCCCCTAATACTCTATTCCATACCGAGACGTATGCCCGTACTAGTGAGGGGCTTACAAACTGGGTAATCACTAACCAATCCTAGATGTCATCAAGTGTATCCAAGGCCTTACCCCAACATCCTTCAGTACGACATAGAGATAGATCTAGAGTCCACTAGCAGAGCTACGGCCCACACCTCTAGCACTCCCCCTGATATCCTACGATGTACTAAGTTTGCTAAGGTAACAGCGATACGATGATGTCAGTGCAGTGAATGCTTTGAGGCTACCACCTCTCCCCACTTAACACTCCAACCACACACAAACACATGCCAATCCTCATCATCATCAAAAAAAAAAAAAAAAAAAAAAAAAAAAAACTAAATATGCATGAATAATATAAATAGTTATTGGATGATATATTATATGCACAAACAACAAAACATCAAAACAAGCAATATATAAGATAGTTTGCTATTAACCAATAAGTTTAGGTCTTGTCCCTCACCTGTTGAATGTCTGTTGAATCTTTCCCAAGTTTTGAAAATTATCTTGAAGTGGTTATGTAACCAAAATAAGTATTAGATCTAAATTAGGGTTTGATTTTAACCAAATTCTAGTATTCAAACTGACTATTTGGACTAGTATTTTAGCCTTCCGAACATTGTCCAGTCGACTATCTGGTCTGACATATTGTCCGACAGGTCAGCCATCCAAACAACCCTAAGACATTCACCGAGAGTATTCGGTAGGCTATCCGGCCTCACGATAGGTGCTTTTAGACAACTAGATCGGACAACCTTTAGGGCATCCCTCAGGCTATCTTCGGTTTGACTTCCTTCGAGTCGATTCTTCAGCTCTCCTTTGGGGTTCATCCTATGCCATTCTAGGTCAATAACACATTGGAGTTAGGGTTTCACTATAACTCTAGATCCATACACCCCTAATGGTATTTGTTATGTGATTCATACAAGTAGTAAAATTAGATCACCGCCTCGACGGCTATGAACCTAATCTCATACATACACTAACCTAGTTATAGAAGTTAAGAGCTTACCGTTGGTCTCTCGATGATGGTTGCTGGAAATTGACAAAGTGGAGTTCTTTTACTTTTCTCCTTCTTCCCTTCTTCAAAGCTTTCTTCTTACGCCAACCTTCTTCTCAACTCTCTCTCTCTCTCTCTCTCTCTCTCCCCCCCTCCTCCCCCCCCCCCTCTCTCACTTTTAGGGTTTGTGAATGATCAAAAGAGTGAGAGAAAGTGAAAAGGACATCCTCTATATAGAGGGATAAAACCTCTATACGAGCCCTCTCCCAATTAGGAGAGTAGTCTCCCAAAATTAAGAAACTTTCCTAATCTCGGAGTCTTATTCTGAGTTTGACCATTCGCTTGATCGATTGCGTAACATGCAGACCGGACAACATGAGTTGTCCGATCGGATAAGGTTTGAGTCAACAATTTTCCATACCTAGCTTTGTGGTCCATCATTTGGTTGGTTCTTTTGATCCAGTTATGATGGGAAGACCTGTCACGACACATCAACCAGGTTAGACCGGGTTAGTGGAGTGCGGGTCTGACACAAATTATAAGAGATGATATGAAAAGTTGAAAACTAGTCTAGGATTGCTTGACCTAGATGCATCCTTTACAGTAGTGTACTTTGGTTGTGAAGTGTTCTATCATTGAGGCCATGTGTAGCAATATTTAGATGAAGAATATTGCAACGGAATTGTCTAAGGGAAATCTAAGGGAAAAATATGATATTTCTAAAAGGGGTGGAGAGATAGTTTAATGACCTAGCTCAATAGTTTAGTTCTGATGATAATGGTAGTGTGAGGAAGCATTTTGGAACTATTAGTTATTGCTGAAAAACTCAATGACTTGGAGACCAATATTGAAGATACATTAGGTACCCATTTCTTTGTTAGAAAAGTGTATTCTTTTTTTTGCTAAAGATACTTTGTATTAAAGAAAAAGAAAATGAAACAAAGAAACACCCTAATAGCTAAGAAGCCACCTTCGGCATTGCCATCAGCAGCCCCCTAGCTAGGTGAAACAATTCAACAAAACTGAAATCTT
Source organism: Protea cynaroides (assembly GCA_028583415.1). NCBI lineage: Eukaryota > Viridiplantae > Streptophyta > Magnoliopsida > Proteales > Proteaceae > Protea > Protea cynaroides. The sequence goes on from CM053276.1 coordinate 24,449,438, forward strand.
GGTTAATGGGAAGCATCCCAAACGACCTCCGATTTAAAAAATCTAGACAACCAAACCAAACAGTAGAAATTCTACAATGAGCTGACTTTTTGGCTAACATGTCAGCCACAGTATTAGTTTCACGAAAACAGTGAGTGTAGCATATTTGTTTCTTTTCAAGGTCACGCTGAAGCATAGACCATATCTTTTTCTCAAACCATGGGGCCTTGTTACGCCACAAGTAGGACACCACTGATTCAGTCACTTTCAATCCAAATATTGTGAAAACCTAAGGCAATTGCTTCACGAATTCCTTTTATAGCACTTAGAAAAATGTATTCAGATCTAGATGGCTTACATTATCTAAGAGAGAAAAATAGAGCTAGTAATGTGGCATGCTTCTAGTCTAACTCAAAAGGTGGATTGATTAAAGATTGTTTAAGTCGATAAGCTTGGCTGGAGAAAGGAAAAAGATTTTGGGACTTTTGAATAAGAGGGTTCTGAGGATTGTTGACTTAAGTGCAAGTTGGAATAGTTAGGATTTTTTTTTACATACGATTGTTTTGCCTTTCTTTTAGTTTTAGTTATTTACTTTGTTTTTATGTTTTGTTGTTTGACTTAACATGGTGTGTTTCTATGTTAAAAATATGATTGTTTATCCTTATGAGGTATGCAATTAAAATGATGAAAATGATGTTACTTGAAAAATCTACAATGAAGCTTTTAACTAAATAGGAAGTTGTGACACCTATTATGATACTTATAATGTTGCAAAGTAAATGGATATAGATATATGTAATGTTGACTGGTTTTATTCAGTGATGTGATAAATAGATTTTTAAAGGATAAATTATGCAATCTTAGGTTCAAACTAGCTATATCAATCATAGTATGATCTCTAGGCTAGAGTAGAGACAAATTAAGATAGCTCTCCCCACAACGGTTGAAAGGTTTTGTCGTTAGGAGTCCTTATATTTGCTTAGTTAGTAGAAGACCTAGTATTTGATATTGTTTATTTATGCTTGATCGTGTTGCGTGTGATTTAATGGGCATGATTATTGGTGACCATGATTGTGTTTGCTTTAGCATTTTTTTAATTACTTGTTTGCATTCTTATTTATTTATTTGACATGTCAAAGATAAAAAGCAATATTCAGCTAAAACCAAAGAGGTAAGCTAAAGTGTCATATTGGTCCCAGTTGGAGGCGGTTTGCCTATGAGTTGGATAATATCAAAGTTTGTTGAGCTATAAGCTTTTTAAGGTAATGCGATCGTGGTTAATTCGATCAAAGTTTTAGGCTTATTCATTTATCTCAAAGCAGTTCACGCTGCCAAGTAAACCTTTGTATGTAATTGACAAAAAGTTATATGCCGTATATTGAGGTGTATTTTCTATTATTGTTAGACACCGGTAAGCTTGGTGGCTAGGTCAAATTTTTGTTAAGAATGAATTATTGTATTATGGAATTACATGGCCACACTAATCAATGGTGGTTTTGTAATTAATCTAGCCCAGTGGGAGATTATAAGATTTTATCTTAATGGGCTTGATTAATTACCTGACCCATTGACTAGTGGGAGTTTGCATTATGGGTTTGATCGATTTTGGTCTGGTTTGTTAAAATCACGCAACAAGGAAGTATACAGTTTGTGAAATCGTACCGGTGCACCAATGAGAATTCCATCCCATTGAGCTTCACATTGGGTAATACCCAAAGGGGGGGGGGGTATATTTATATAGAGTAATATACCAAAAAAAAAAAAAAAAAAAAGTGGACTTTAGATTTCACTATATGGCTTGTTGGATGTGAAACTACATTGTGAGATCATTGAGCTGGTTGAGCTAGATTAAATGTGATTATTAGAACTTACTTATTTTAATAACACGAGAATCAATAACGTAGCTTGGGTTTTTAGGTGGAAACCCTCCATCAGAGAGGGAAGCATCCTTAGCGTAGTTTGTAGTAAAGTAGTTTAACCCAAGGAAATCATATAATCCATTCAACATTTCAGATCGCTCCCTATAAAATCTTGGTAGTAGCCATGGCCCCACAAGATCTTGCATGTATTGTGGATATTCACCTGTTTTATAGGCTCCAAAAACCTAAAACACACAAGTATATATGAGAATAGATGTACTTTTAAAAACAATAAGAGTATATATGAATCTTTTTAAACTGACAATAGTTCAAGGACTGCACCTAAATGGGGGGTTTTTTTTTTCATTGGGTGACCAGATTGCCTTGTGCTTGGTGTGGGACAAAACTCCTAAGACTCCCCTACATGTGCGGTAGGACTACAAACACGTGGATATCACTAGAGATGGCAACAACCAATTCTGAAGTCATGTAAAGTTCCCATCCTGAAAGTTTGAACTAATAGATATGGACTATCAGGTGTATAAGGGGACTTGTAGACTATGATAGTTTGTGGGACTAAACTCCCAACAGATTTTGTCATTCTCATTAATTTGGCCAGCCTGGGTCGATGAAATGTGAGAACTCACCATCCAAACATGAAATCGGTAGATCGCTCAACCGCGAAGATATCAGCCGGGCTGTCGAAATAGGGAACCATCGAAAAGTGAACCTGTACAATTCCAATCTTGCCGTTTTGAGTCACCTGCATAAATTTCAGTGGTAATCCAACTTTAGTTTGAAAGATTAAACACCTAAGATTCATCTATTTAATTTTTCTGAGATAATTTCGAGTCTAGTTTCTTTCCTCATGTGATATAACCATTCCACACCCTTGGGAGCCGGTGATGGGTATGGATCTCACACTCCCGAGGTGGGTTCCACCAGACGGGAGAGGATTTGTAGCCATAATTTCACACACAAACCTGATACTTCTCCCTATAAGAACAAACTGCGGTTGCATGAGAAAGGAGCAAGTAATGGCCCACTATATATGGATCCATCCTGGGTTTGTCTGTCTTGCCAGGTGGGTAGTTCCTATGCATGTAGCCTCCATCAGCGAAGGTCCATGGCTCATTCAAGGTTAACCAGTGCTTCACATGATTGCCAAATTCTCTAAAACAAAACATCTGCATACTCCCGTAAGTCATCTCTTTATTTTGTGTGTGTGTGTGTCTATATATATATATATATATATATATATATATATATATATATATATATATATACATAGTTACATAATTTAAACGATTTTTTTTTATGTATGAAGAAAATCAAAGGTGATACCCACATTATACGAGGACTTTAGAAACCACCATATTCATCTTCGAGTGCTTGGGAAACATCCTAGCTTGTGAAATATACTCACAAAGGGCTCGATACTTACAAATGATTACAAACGGTAAGACATTAATTATGGGAAAAAAAAAAGAAGAAGAAGAGAATAGTTGTCAAGGTGGCAAGGTGAGCCAAGATGGTATGATTCTATTCATTATGGTGTATATATATATATATATATATATATATATATATATATATATATATATATATATATATATATATATCCAATAAAAATGTAACAAATAACATCTATTATATATAAAAAAAAGGTGTGATACAATATGACAACTAACTACCTAGACGCATAGCCATTGCCTTGACAACTATGTGAGAGAGAGAGAGAAGCTTGTCGATCAGATTATTGTAATACTAGATGCCTATTTGGTTCACTCCCACATTTAGCTTTCCACCAACAAGCATAGATTCTCACGGAAGCGAACACAAATATTATTCCTTTATTCAATGATGAATAAATTTTTTGTATCATGTGCAAGTAATTTTGGGCCAGGAGAAGGAATTGGCCGCCCAAGGAGGTAGCTCTTCTTTATGGAGTAATGGGGGAGGTGCAAATCACACATTGGATGCAAGTAAGAAGACATGATCCACTGACCAAGCCAATCCAATCCTTGACGCATTTTTAAGCGAGCAATGCCAACTTTGGATTATAATTTATAGCTTAAAAAAGTTTTTATTTTTTTATATTTTTTTATTCATATCATACAGTTGTGGTTAAAATGCCAAGCAATTTGGAATAACTTCCGACTTGTATACTTGGGAAGATTGGGTTATGAGTTAATACAAATAAATTGCGATAAGTTACTTACTGGTAATATTCTGGTCCATGCGACTGAGAGTGTAAGAATTCACACCCACGTCCTTCATCATAGCTACATCCTCCTGTTTTTAGATTATAGGAACCAAAGAAGGGGAAGAGTGAAAATGTCGTCATCAATAAGTCTGATTAATCCATAGATTACGGTTCCACATACCAAGATAAAGAATGCAAAATCTTAATAAGAAATTATTATTATTATTATTATTATTATTTTGGATGAATAGATGAGGTGCATGGTATAGTTGTACCTTATACCATAGATTAGGAATCCGCCGCTACGTCTCCATTGCTTCTATCATTTATTTCCTAAACCCAAATCACAAAATAGGTACCGTACTAGGGTCGCTCATATGGACCACAGAAAAGAATATAGACTGACTCACACGTCAAAATATCATTTGAAACTCATGCTACCAAGCACGTAAATCTACACACACAAATATATATTTATATTGCCACTTGGCAAAAAAAGACATATATATGTCAAAATATCATTTGAAACTCATGCTACCAGCCACGTAAATCTACACACAGACACAAATATGCAAAAAAAGAATATATATATATATATATATGTGTGTGTGTGTGTGTGTGTGTTGAACTCATGTTATTGGTTGTTTTGGCATTGGAGGGTGATCGGATGATGGTATCAAGTTTTCAATTCAAAAATTCAAACTAGTAAGTGGAGGGATTCTCCATATATAAGACCCTAAGATTCCAATCTCATTAGTAATGTGGGAGTATTCCCAATACTTCCTCTCACATATAACCCACGTTTGATGGTGTATATGTGATAGTATATATGACAATATATGACACTTTTTGGGTGATTTGGTCCATCTTTTCAAATGACTGGTCCCTCTTTTTTTAGGTGACATGTCCGTGGCTGACAATATTTTTGAGTGACCATCCCTCATTTTGGGTGACATGTCTGCGACTATCCCTCTTTTGGGTGACCATAGTCCCTTTTTGTGCATCTACCGTCTTTTTTTTTTCTTTAAATTTCCTATGAGAGAGAACTTGGAGGTTGGAGCTTTGATACCATGTCAAGTTTCCAACTCAAAAATTCAAACTAGTAAATGGAGGGATTCTCCACATATAAGATCCCAAGATTCTAATCTCATTAGCAATGTGAGGCTATTCCCAATAGAAAGATGTTCAATGGGGCATTATTGTCCGGTGCAACCTGCTCATTCTATATTGCATGTGGAAGATGCTTCTACGGTTCCTTCGATTAACCCTATTGTGATCAGGAGAGAGGACCTACAGAAAAGTTTTCCAATGCATGTGGCTGACCCAATGGTAATGGAGGCATTACTGCACAGTATTACTGGGTGTCATTCTATGGCTAGAATTTCTTTGCGATCTGGTAATGTTCGGGAATATAATAGGATGAGGAATAAACCTGTTTCTTTTGTTTCTCCAAGAAACTATCTTACTGCTGGTCATACGGAGGGTGATGGTGCTGATATTCAGCAGTGTAATGCTGGTCGGAAGAGGAGACGATAGACATGGCGGGCGAAAGGAAAAAAATACGATGAATATTAAGTCGTGCATAATCCAGAGACTGGATTTGCTAAGGATGGCATGACAAGGGTGGATCTGGCTTCCAGATCCCTCCCAAACATTGGCTTCCCATCCCTGGTACAGAATAGTGAGGGTAATCCACCTCTGGGCGCTGCTATCCGTTCCTTTACAGACGTAACCAGGGGTTTCGAAAGACTGTATTCTCTGGAGTAACCAAACCAAACACTATGGCTGGCATAACTAAGGAGGCTCCAAGCCATCAGGTATAGAATGGCGAGGGTAGTACACCATAAAGGGCTGCGGCCAGTTCCTTTGTTGACGTTGCTAGGGGGTTTCAAGGTACAACATACCACGGAGTTACTCAGCCAACCACTATGGCTGGTATAACTAAGGTAATGATACCACAATCACCTTATGAAAAGCAGCTCAAAAAATTTGAAACAACATTGATGCGCAGGATAGATTCTAGAGGCTTACTATTATCTGTTATTGAGCAATCAGTGAAGTAGCAATGGGGAAATATCGATTTTGAGATGGTCTCTCTGGGAAGAGGTTTCTTTATTTTCTGGTTTATCTCTGTAAGAGACATGCATTTTGTCTGGAAAAGAAGCAACACTAATGTATATGGGAGGGTGATGCGTTTCCAAAAATCGGAGCCGAGTTTTGATGTGGAGAAGCAGAGCATAACCCGGAATTTGCAATGGGTAAGATTTCCTAAACTTCCTTATGATTACTGGGAACAGTCTATTATTTATTCAATAGCATATGCAGTGAGGAGTCCTGTTGCCATAGATAAGAGAACACAACATGCAGCCTTAGGACAATATGCTAAGGTGTGCGTGGAAATTGAGAAGAATGCACCTCGTAAAATTGAGATTCTTGTAGGAAAATTATAACATTTTCCTGGCAAGGAATTCTACTTTAAACAGGAAATTGTGCATGAAGATCATCCAGTTAGATGTGCTATTTGCTTTAAATTTTGACATACTCAAGAGAAATGCAGAATGAAGAATGTCGCTGAAGATGAGGTTCGCTTAGTTGATGGCAATCACAATACTGCTTTGGTTGAGGCTGCTGTCTAGCATAATGCAATCTCCCCACGTGGTGATGTTCCTAGCACTGTTCTGCATGATGCTGATGTCCCAACCTCTATTGATCATGTGGATCCATCTCAAAGAGATCAGTTATACTCTCCAATAAGGCAAACAGCTAGCACAAATATAGTTGAGTATGATAAAGAAAGACCTTCACATCGAGAAGCTTGGGCTGATATGGTAGATGAGGATGATGTAAAAGGTGACAGTGTTGATGAAGAAGGTGAAGTTGATACCGCATCAAATGAGTGTAACCCAGTGGTAGTTGAGGTTCAGAAAAGGACCACCAGGAAATTGGCAAGAGCAGATGTTGATCCAGTAGCTATAATTAATACATCAGATACGGGGGCTGTGGAAGCTACATTTAATGAAGTGGAAAGGGTAGATATGCTTTTAAAAGAAAGGGAAGTGGAGCCTATACACAAAAGGCTAGACAAAGATAAAGAACAATCTCAAGAGAGTTGGCCACAAAAAACTCCGGCTAAAAAGAAAGGAAAGAAGAAAAAGTAATGAGTAGGAGCTCGAACCAACCGAAGCCAGCTGTTCATAGTCCTATTAAGTAGCATTCTTCTCCTATTTTTAGTATTATGTTACACACATGCGCATATTTATCTTTCATTTTATTTAAAGTATTGGGCTATTATAGAGGGTAGGGCTCTTCTGATGGTAATGGCAAAGGTTGAGCTAGTAATTTTTTTCTACTTTTATTTTATATTTAAATACATTACTGATCTTTAGCAGAAAAAAAAACCTTTTGATTTCTTTGTCATCCGATAGGTTTTCTTTAGCATCTTTGAGCATCCAACCATTATTATTTGAGAACCTTAAGGAAGAGATCCCAAAAGCCGCTATATGTTGTATTTATTTTAATATAAAATCTACTTCTGTATCATCACAACCTAAAATTGTCAAAATAAAAATACAAGATGCGAAAGGAAGTTATTAGAGTAATTATAAGATAACATGATATAAACTGGTTAGAGGGCTGGATCAAAATGTAATACTCGTGAGTTCCAACTTGATTCATATGGAAGCAAAAGAAGATTGATGAATGCTTATCTTACGTTTCATTTTTTGTCGAGAAGTTATGCTTTAATCTTACTTTTATCAATCTGCTTTCATGTCAGATTCATCAAGCACTGTCAATCTCTCAACAAGTGGAGGATGAGAATAGTAGTAGGTTGAGTGCCATGGATCAGTGATCATTGACAAAAGATTTTGTTCCTACAAGTCAGTAAGTGTCACACCCCAATTCTAGACTAACCAGTGGTGTGATGAACCGTTATGAGAACTAACGGTTCAAACCAGTATCTCGTATAGACTGTGTTCATTCGGTTAAACCAAACACATTCCACAATAATAATCAGAGTAAATAATTAAATAACGAAAGTCTTATTAATAATGAACTGAGGTCTACATGATAAATAATTAAATAATTCAGTTATCTCCAAGTAACCAAAACATATTTAATACATATTATAAGTATCAAAATACGGAAGTTAAACACTAAGCGTAATCATAGTTGAAACACTCGCTTGACGAGTCATATTCGTCCTCTACAGCTTACTCGTCCATAGCCGCCACATGTTCATATGTTGGCGTATCGATATAATCTTCGACAGTAACACCTGCAACATCAGAAACTAAAAAGAATTACGTGTGCGAGGGTCAGTTCTCTTGCATGAGCTCAGTGAGTAAACAAAACAATGCAACAAACATATGCATGCATTCAATTCATATCTTTGGTATGGTTTTAAGTTTACAATGTGCTATAGAAAGGATGGGTGACCACCGCACTTCTATATACGAGTATGTGAATCCGCCCAATCTATTAAACACCACTGCAGTCCCACATGCACCTACCATGAAATAGTGATAGAGCTAAAGTATTTGAATCACACACCGTCAACACTTCCCCTGATGCTCTACCCATACCAACACGTAAGCCGCTATTAGCGAGGGCTTGCAAACTGGGCTCGCAACTAACCAATCCTAATTCCATCTAATGTATTCAAGGCCTCACCCCAACATCTCTCAATATGTCCATAGAGATAGAGCTAAGCCCCCCCAGCAGAGTCAAAGACCACACGGTCTGAGACCACCTCCCCTGATGCCCTATGACATAATAGTTTTGCTAAGATAATGATGATACGATGATGTCAGTGGGGAATACTTGAGTAGAGATAGAGCTAGAGTCTGGTGATCAAGCTGAACCACAATGCCACGTCCTCCCCCTGATGCTCCACTCGCATCCAACATACTAACCACACACACAATCACATGCATATTCCTAGCATCATCATCATCATGTTGTAAATAGACAAAAATAAATATGCATGAGCAGAAATAACAGTAATATTGGATGACATGTGAGATGTACATTACAAACAAGCAAGCATAGAATCAATTATGGTATTGGACACAATAAAATAAAATAGTTTGTTATTATCCAATTAGTTTAGGTCTTGTTCCCTCACCTTTGATTGATGTTTGTTCCTCTTCCAAGCTTTGTAAGTCACTTTGAATCTATTGGGAACCTAAACAATTAATGTATTTAAGTTAGAGATTAATTTTCTCAAGTTACAGTAACCAAAAACCTTGTTTAGTCTCAAAATATACTTGTTGTTATCGTGTGGTCGTAGGTGTGGTCGAACCTGTGGTCTCAATATATGTGACCACACACTGTGTGATCGATCCTATGGTCGTATATCATGCTACCACAGCATGCGACCACACAATTTTGGGAAGCTTCCCGAATAGTTGTGGTCGACTCTCTGGTTACCCTGTGGTCGACCATAGCTGCGACCATACGAATTTTGGTTGATTTTTACTTCTCATATGAGTTTCTCCTCTTGGTTTATCAACGAGATTCATCATAAGATCATTCTATGGCCTTAAATCACAATTTATCCTTATCAGTTATCCCTAACCTATTCTCTTATGGTTTTCCTTAGAAATTCTTAACCGAAATCGTTATATTAGATTTAACACACCAACTTGATGAAAATGAACCTATCCTATCTGATCTACCCTACATAGTCAAGTCCATACCTTAAGATTGCTGTAGAGAGATAGAACTCTTCTCTGCAAAACTCTCTTCTAAGCTTCTTCTCTAAATATCTTTTTCTCCTTCTCTTCCTCTCTCTCTCTCTCTCTCTCTCTCTCTCTCTCTCTCTCTCTCTCTCTCTCTCTCTCTCTCTTTGGAGTTTTAATTTGGGTTCTAAAAGGGTGAGAGAGGCTAAGGAATGTCCCTTATATAAAGAAAAAACCTTCATATAGAGTCCTCTTTCAATTAGGAAAGAGATCCCCTCAAATTAGAAAAGTTTTCTAAACACGGAGTCAGTTCAACATCGTGTACATGGTCACACGTGTGGTCGTAGAATCCATCGACCACACATCCTAAATATGCAACCACACATTGTGTGGTCTCATGTGTGGTCGACCACACCCCACAAAAATGAAACCACACAACCAAAATTTATTGGTTTTTAGTTTTTGACTCGTTGCTTCCATACAACCTTAAACAAATAACCACACCAATTAAATTTGACTTCTTGCATACCTTATCTTGTGGTTTCTTCATATAATTGATTCACTTAAGTAGGTTATGATGGAAAGACTGGTCACGACTCGAGAACGTAAGGTTAGACCGGGTTTGTGGCGTGCCGGTCTTATAACTCCACCACCCTTAAAAGAAATTTCGTCTTCGAAATTTGCATGCACGGATCTTACCACTCCGCTACCCTTAAAAGAAATTTTATCCTCAAAATTTGAATATACTTCAGAGTTGAATTGGTGGGAATACTATTTTCGCATGTCATTTTCTTCTTCCCATGCAATCTCTTCGACGTCTTGGCTTCACCAGGTTACCTTCACATAATAAAGATCCCAGCTCCGGATATGTTGTACCATCCAGCTGGTGATCTAGGCTGGTACCACTTCAAAAGTTAAGTCTTCTATCAAATTTGATGGATCCACGATCAATACCCATGATGGATCTCTAATGTACTTCTTCAACAGAAACACGAGAAATACGTCGTGCACACTAGACATGGATGACAGTAGCGCTAGTTGACATGCAACTTTTTCATGTCTCTCTAAAATTTTATAAGGTCCAAAACATATATAGGACATAACTTTCTCTTCTTGAGGAACCACTTCAAACCACGCATAAGTGACATCATCAAGAACACTTTGTTACTTACGGTGAACTCGTGGTCTTGGTGTCTCTTTTGACAACCTTGAGCTATCTTGGCCCTTTTCTTTGATCTTGTCTGTCACTCGACAGGTTTTTTCCACAGACTTAGGTCTTACAATTATTCATTCACCAATTTTATTAAAAATAGAAGAGTTTGACATTTTCTGCTATACAATGCTTCATAAGTGACATCCATATGGTAGCTTGGTAGCCAAATCAATCAGCGATAACTTCTCAATTCAAGCTCCTTTAAAAAAAAAAAAAATTTCATAGGCTCGGAGAATACTTCCTAGGATTTATATAGTCCACTTCGACTGTCCGTCGGTTTGAGGGTGAAATGCGGTGCTAAACTCTAACTTTATTCCCATTGCTTTCTGTAGTCCCTCCCAAAACTTCGAGGTAAAGCGTGAGCCTCTAACCGATATCATGCTCTCAGGCATACTGTAAGACCCGCTCTCCACTAACCCGGTTTAACTGTGTCGTGCCAAGTCTTCCCATCATAGCTGGACCAAGTGGACCGATCGTGTGAAGATGGATCACAAACCTGGTATAAAAATTGATTCAACACCCAAAATTGTATGCATATGGTCACATACCTAGGTAGGTACGGTCGACTACATGGAAAGAAACAATGGTCACTGATCAATGACCCTATGGTCGATGATTTCGATCCTACGGTCGACGGGTTCTGCGATCGTAGCCATCGACCGTGAGACCCCAGATCAGACTCCGAGTTTTGGAAACTTTCCTAAACTAAGGGATTTCTTTCCTAATTGAAAGATGACTCTATATGAAGAGTTTTCTTCTATATAAAGGATGTCCCTCAGTCCTTTTTCACTCTTTTAGAACATTAGTAAACCCTAAAGAGAGAGAAAAGGGAAGAGAAGGAAGAGAAGGAGAAAAAGAAAAGGCTAAGGAGAGGAATTTGCTAAGAAGAGATTGGCTCTCTATCACAGGAAAATGTATGAACCAAATCTCTGGAGATGTAAACTCTATGGAATAAGACTTCTATGGTGGATAGAAGATATCAACCTATTATGATCTATGTGATTCCTTGAGAAAAACCAAGGATAACCATGAGGGATGAGTTTGATGATTAGGGTTGATAAGAAACTACTAATGATGGCCATAAGATGACCTTAGGATAAACCCAATTGAAGAGCAGAGGATTTGACCCAGGAAGAACTCGAATTACATGTAGTCTGTGACCAGAAATCTCAAGGTCGAAGCTACGGTTGACCATAGCATGACCAGCCTGATCAGAGGATCGACCATAGGCATTCGGGAAGATTCAAGAATCATATGGTCATTGCTACGGTCGCACCATATGCGGCCGTAGGGTATCGATCGTAGGCAGTAAGGTCGACATAATATGTGACCATAGGACCAGTCAGACACCTATCAGTGCTTTGTTTTGATTTTTGACTACTATAACATGTTACATATGAACCCTAACTTGAATTCAGATAACTTTTAGGTTATTAAACCAAATCAAAGAGAATTACAAGGCTTGGAAGGAGATCAAGTTTTGCTAACAAGTGAGGGAACAAGACCTAAACTAATTGGATAATAACAAACTGTTTATTTATTTGAGTCCAATGCTATGATTGATTCTATGCTTGTATGTTTGTAATGTGCATCTCACATCTCATCCAATATTCCTACTATTACTACTCATGCATATTTATTTTTGTCTATTTATAATATAATGATGATGATGATGCTAGGAATAGGCTTGTGATTATGTGTGTGTGGTTAGTGTGCTTGATGCGAGCATAACATCAAGGGGAGGACGTGGCATTGTGGTCTTTGACCTGGTCACCAGACTCTAGCTCTATCTCTACTCAAGTCTTGTTCACTGACATTGTCGTATCGCCATTACCTTAGCAGAACTATTGCGTCATAGGGCATCAGGAGAGGTGGTCTCGGACCATGTAGTTTTCGACTCTGTCGGGGGGCCTTAGCTCTATCTCTATGGATGTATTGAAGGATGCTGGGGTCAGGCCTTGGATACACTGTTTGGCATTAGAATTGATTAGTTGTGAGCCCAGTTTGCATCCCCTCTCCAGCAGGGGCTTACTTAATGGTATGGGTAGGGCATCAGGGGAAGTGTTGGCTGTGTGTGATCTGAATACTTTAGCTTTATCTCTATTCCATGGTAGGTGCATGTGGGATGGCAATGGTGTTTGATCCATTGGGCGGATTCACACACTCATGTATAGAGGTACGGGGGCCACCAAGCCTTTCTATAGCACATTGCAAATTTAAAAATCAGACCAAAGATATGAATTGAATGCATGTATATATTGTTGTATTGTTTTGTTTGCTCACTGAGTTGTGATGTGTGCTTACCCTTTCGATGTCGAATATTTTTAGTTGATGATGACCTACTGTTGAAGATTATATGAATGCGTTGATGTACGGACATGTAGCGACGATGGACGGGGAATTAACGGAGGAGACGCATGATTCTTCATGCGAGTGCAACCACTATGTTTATGATTAGTTTAGCTATGTGTGACTACTGGAACATGTGATGGATTAATTATTTTTATGTCTAGAGTTTTGGGGAGAATCGGATTAATTATTTATTATCATTGTTAGACACTCAGTTCATTATCTGTAAGACTTTCGTTTATTTGTTTATTACCTCTGATTATTACTGTGGAATATGTGTGTGGTTTGATATGGTAGGTACGACCTATGCAAGATCCTGGTTGAACTATTGGTTCATTGATGGTTCATCATACCATTCTGGTTAGACCAGAATTGGGGTGTGACACATACCATTCAATCTGGTAATATTATCCACACATAGCTTAGCTAGCCGCTCCAAAGCATACCGAGGTCGTATAGAAATAAAACGAGCCATCTTTATAAGGCGATCAACAATCACCCAAACTTTGTCAATCAATTTGGGAGTCGATGGTAAACCGATGATATAATCCATTGTAATGCAGTTTCACTTCCAAATTGGCTCTAATAGTGGTTGTAGTAAGTCTACTGGTCTTTGTCTTTCAGCCTTTACTTGCTGACAATTCAGACACTGAAACTTGCACTAAGCCACATCTGTTATCATTCATCTTTACCAGTACAGTCTCTTCAGGTCATGATACATATTGGTACTCCAGGATGTCCTGAATATAGAGTACAATGGGCTTCTTACATTATTTTGTATCTAAGATTCACGTTTTTCACCTTCAGGCATGCACAATCATCTTATGTATCTGAGTACCTTATCTAATCCAAAGTAAGTCAAGACTAGGTTTTTCCTTTCTCTAAATGTTTTTACACCATTAGATATAGATCTAACAAAATTGTTGCCTTAATTCGTCCATCAAATTAGAGACGATCTTTAATGCTACAAATACAAGCGAGGAATTATTACTCCATAAGTTCATCCATAAGTTTTTTCTCAATTACATCATCATGAGTTTCTATTTTATGTTGCTCTTCTTCTAAATCTGAATATGTTGCTCCGAAACATAAGGCAACATTGGAACTAGGTCCTCCTTCTGGCTTCATTATTTCACTTTTTCTCGAAGCCTCAACTACCACATTAGCGTTGCTCGGGTGACATTGAATATCACAATCTTAATCCTTCAAGAGTTCCAACCACCTTTTCTATCTCATGTTCAGCTCTTTTTGGGTAAAGAGATAGGTAAAACTCTTGTAATCCCATTTAATTTGAAATTTATCGCTATACAGATCATGTCTCTAAGTCTTAATTGCATGAATCACCGCTGCTAGATCCAAGACATGAGTTGAGAAATTCTTTTCATGCTCTTTTAGTTGTCTTGAAGCATAGGTAATCACTTGTTCTCCTTATATCAACCAGCATCTTAGACCCAATCTGAAAGCGGCGGTGTGTAGGATAAAAGGTTCCCTTGATACCAGAATGGTCAAGATGGGAGCCAATATCAGCCTTGCTTTAGAGTCTAGAATATTCTTCACACTTGTCAGTCCAAGTAAACTTTTCTCCCTTCCTGGTTAGCTTGGTAAGAGTTACTATGATTCTAGAGTAGTCCTCCATGAATCGTCCGTAATAACCAGCCTAACCCAAGAAACTTCTAATCTCTGTAATGTTCTTAGGCACTTCTATGGTTCCTTCTATCTTATTGGGGTCCACTTTTATCCCTCCTGATGACACTATGTGACCCCAAAAATGTAACCTCTTTTAACCAGAACTCACAATTCATGAACATGGCATAAAACTTTTCCATTCTCAGCCGTTGTAAGGCTGCTCTAAGGTCCATTACAAGACTTTCTTCGTCTTTGAAATAAACCAATATATAGTCTATGAAAATTATGACCGACATGTCCAACATGTCATGAAACACCCGGTTCATCAGCTCCATAAAAGATGTAAGGGCATTGGTCAAACCAAAAGACATGACCAGGAACTCATAATATCCGTACATGGTTCCGAAAGCTGTCTTCGAAATGTCACTATCCTTAATCTTCATTTGATGATACTCCATCCAAGCTTGATCTTAGGGAACACCTTTACACCTTGCAGTTGATTGAACAAGTCATCAATTTGTGGCAATGGATATCAATTCTTTATGGTGAGCTTGTTCAATTCTTGATAGTCCATACATATGTCACACCCCAATTCTGGCTGAACCAGAAGTGTGAGTGAACCGTCACTGAACCAATGGTTCGTACCAGGATCTCAATAAGATCGTGTCCACTCATACAAACCATTCCACATAACCATAATTAGAATATAATTAAATACAGTGGAAGTCTTAAATTAAATGAACTGAGTACTCTTATTGATAAATAAATTATCTAATTATTCAAAATACCAAAACATAAATAATTATCCTTACATCCCAATTATAAATCCAACTGAAAATAAATAAAATAAAAAATCAAATATCCTAAAAGTACACGCAGAAATGGCACTCGCATGAAACGTCATGCTCATCCTCTCCTGCTTGTACTTCCAAGGCAGCAACTCTTCCATAAATTGGAGCATCCACGTAGTCCTCCATAGTGTAACCTGCATCAACATCTAAAAACATGTATATATACAAGGGTGAGCTCACAACTTAGCTCAGTAAGACAATCAGACAATACAACAAACACATGCATGAGTAACATTCACATTATGGTTTGGTTTTAAGTTTGCAATGTGCTATAGAAAGGATTGGCGGCCACCACACCTCTATACATGAGTGTGTGAAGTCGCCCAATGGATCAAACACCACTGTCGTCCCACATGCACCCACTATGGAATAGAGATAGAGCTAAAGCGTCCAAGTCAAACATTGCCAATACTTCCTTTGATGCCCTACCCATACCAACATGTAAACCCCTATTGGCGAGGGCTTGCAAACTGGGCTCGCAACTAACCAATCCTGTCACACCCCAATTCTGCACATTTCAGAATGGTGTGATGAACCGCTAAATAACCAATGGTTCAACCAGGATCTCAAATAGGCTATTCCTGCGTTACCTGAACCTTCATACACTCACCATCATAATCAGAGTAAATACACAATAGCGGAAGTCTTATAAATAAATGAACTGAGAACTAAAATGATATCCATAAATAATAGCAAATTATTCAGTGTTTTACTGAGACATAAATATTTAAATACCAAATACATGTCTTATAAATCCAATAAAGAAGATGGTGGTGTGGGCTTCTTTCATGAGTCGGTATCTAATGTCTACACTTTCTGTTTCGGTTACACATATTCTTCCTTTGTATTTCAGTACCTTCTCGTCATCCAAGGTGAACTCAGGGTTAGTCCTACCTTTCTCAATGTCTTCGTGTACTGTTCTCAGATAAGGATCTGCTTTGATAGCTGTCTTCACTTCATCTACTATATCCGGTAGAATCTTCAATGCCGCGAACATATTCGAAAACCGATGAATAAACCCTTGGTTGGCTGATCCATCCGTTGTGTCTATCACATACTGCTCGTTGCTGTGATTGAATACAATTCCGGTAGTGCACATTGCCGCAGTCGTGCTAACTTCTCCTTGAGATTTTATCATTGCTTTTCTGCTCAATGCATCTGCTACTACATTCGCTTTTCCCGGATGATACTGGATATCACAATCATAGTCTTTCAATAGTTCCAGCCATCTTCTTTGTTTCATATTCAACTCCTTCTGATTAAATAAATAAGTAAGACTTTTATGGTCCGACTTAATTTGGAATTTCTCTCCGTATAGGTAATGTCTCCATATCTTGACAGCATGTACTACTGCCGCTAACTCCAAATCATGAGTGGGGTAATTTTTCTCATGTACCTTCAATTGTCTCGAGGCGTAGGCAATCACTTGCTCTCCTTGCATAAGCACACATCCTAATCCCAATCCCGACGCATCGGTATATAAGGTAAACGTCTGTCCTGGGATCGGAATAGTCAAAATCGGAGCGGATATCAATCTGGTCTTCAGTGTTTGAAAACTCTTTTCACACTTATCCGTCCATACAAATTTTTCACCTTTCTTGGTCAAACTGGTGAGAGGTACGACAATCTGAGAATAGTCTTCTACGAATCTCCAATAATAACCAGCTAGACCCAGAAAACTTCTAATTTCTGAAACGCTCTTTGGTGCTTCCCACTTTACGATAGCCTCGATCTTACTGGGGTCCACTTTGATTCCTTCAACGGATACTACATGGCCTAGAAAGGCGACTTCACTTAGCCAAAACTCACACTTTGAAAATTTGGCATATAACTTCTCTTTCCTTAAACGTTGTAGGGCTGCGTTTAGGTTCTTGACATGGGTTTCCTTGTCCTTGGAGTATACCAATATGTCATCAATAAATACTATAACCGACGTGTCCAACATATCGTGGAAGACTCGGTTCATAAGTTCCATGAACGTTTCCGGTGCATTAGTTAATCCGAATGACATTACTAAGAATTCATAATGTCCGTATCTTGTCCTGAAAGCTGTCTTCGGAATGTCACCTTCTTTAATCTTCAGTTGATGATAGCCTGATCGAAGATCGATCTTTGAAAATACTTTTGCTCCCTATAACTGATTGAACAAGTCATCGATCCGAGGTAGCGGATATCGATTCTTGATTGTCAGCTTGTTTAGTTCCCGGTAGTCTATACACAAACAACACTACCATCCTTCTTCTTCATGAATTGCATTGGCACTTCCCATGATGCAATAATTAGCCAATTAGAACCCTTGTCTAATAACTATTGTAGTTGCGTCTCAATCCCTTTAACTCCATAGAAGCTACTCTACAGGTGCCTTTGACACGAGTATCGTCCTTGGTAACAAGTCGATGACGAACTCGGTCACACGATCAGGTGATAACCCGGTAAGTCTCCTAGAAACACATCAGAGAATTTATACATCACATCAATATCTATCATCTGTGGTGCTTCTTTGGTAACGTATACCACAGATACCATATATCCAACTCATTTCTCTTCAAAGCATCTCTTCGCCTTTAGCATAGAGCGGATCATCTTTCACTTCCTAAGCAACATACTCCCAATGATACTAAATCATATGCCGTTTTTATTCTTGAATGATAACCTCTTCTATGCACATAATCACTTGTAGAGTGTTGAGACAACCAGTCTATTTCCAAGATGACGTCAAAGTCTACCATCTCAAGTCGACTCAGGTTGCATCCAAATTCTGTTCATCCATAAGATTTGGACATTGTTCGTAACACTCATCCCATACAACATCTAGTCCAAAGGGCTTGAACTAGCAAAATCTGGTATAAGGTCTTAAGAGCTTGTCTAGTTCCTTCATCTCTTATGATTTTCAAAGACTATTGCTAACAATCTCATATCTTGAAAAGTTCATTAGTTTATATTTCTTTTATCCTTGCTGTTCTTCCTTTAGATTTACCTTTAGGAATCTTCTACCTTGTCAAAATTCATACCGATATAACCATCCTCAACTCTACTTGAGTGCTATCTATTTCTTTACTGGCTACTCTTAATAGTTCCCACATTTTCTCATGCACTCTCTCATAGACATGATTCATATCCATCCATTTAGCAATCTCAAAACAAATTCTCCATCACTTCATCTAAGTTTCATTGGCTATAGCATTTAATCTGAATCCAATCATCTTTCTTCCAATAATTTCATTATCACTACACATCTTTATCAACAAAGGTCAGGGAGTGTATGAATCAAAATGTCCATCCAAAAGTGATTCACTTCCTTCTGTCGATTTAGCATAATGACAGCACTTGCTTTATCTAGTGAACCTAGGTTTAAAGAATCAGGAGTAAATCTGTGGTAATCCAACCGGCATCCAAAGGTCGTTAGGTTGCACGGTGGCCCAAATACATGGAAATAGAGGTTCTACAGCTCATCCTCATGGTTACAGGTTCTATCGAGTATATAATGCCATTGGTCAAGGCACTACAGGAGTAAATCTGGAGAAAGATTTCGTACATCGATAAATCAAGTATAATCTGGAGAAAAATTTCGTACATCAACAAATCAGGGATAAATCGAAAAGATG
>CM053276.1:24469306-24495213 GCA_028583415.1 Protea cynaroides
TATCGATCATAGGCGATAAGGTCGACATAATATGAGACCATAGGACCGGTCCGGACACCTATCGCTGCTCTGTTTTGATTTTTGACTACTGTAACATGTTACATATGAACCCTAACTTGAATTCATATAATTTTTAGGTTATTAAACCAAATCAAAGAGAATTACAAGGCTTGGAAGGAGATCAAGTTTTGCTAACAAGTGAGGGAACAAGACCTAAACTAATTGGATAATAACAAACTGTTTATTTATTTGAGTCCAATGCTATGATTGATTCTATGCTTGTATGTTTGTAATGTGCATCTCATATCTCATCCAATATTCCTACTATTACTACTCATGCATATTTATTTTTTTCTATTTATAATATAATGATGATGATGATGCTAGGAATAGGCTTATGATTATGTGTGTGTGGTTAGTGTGCTTGATGCGAGTATAGCATCAAGGGGAGGACGTGGCATTGTGGTCTTTGACCGGGTCACCAGACTCTAGCTCTATCTCTACTCAAGGCTTGTTCACTGACATTGTCGTATCGCCATTACCTTAGCAGAACTATTACGTCGTAGGGCATCAAGGGAGGTGGTCTCGGACCGTGTAGTCTTCGACTCTGTCGAGGGGCCTTAGCTCTATCTCTATGGACGTATTGAGGGATGCTGGGGTGAGGCCTTGGATACACTGTTTGGCATTAGAATTGATTAGTTGTGAGCCCAGTTTGCAACCCCTCACCAACAGGGGCTTACTTATTGGTATGGATAGGGCATCAGGGGAAGTGTTGGCTGTGTGTGATCCGGATACTTTAGCTTTATCTCTATTCCATGGTAGGTGCATGTGGGATGGCAATGGTGTTTGATCCATTGGACGGATTCACATACTCGTGTATAGAGGTACAGGGGCCACCAAACCTTTCTATAACACATTGCAAATTTAAAAACCAGACCAAAGATATGAATTGAATGCATGCATATGTTGTTGTATTGTTTTGTTTGCTCACTGAGCTATGATGTGTGCTCACCCTTTCGACGTCGAATATTTTTAGTTGATGATGACCTACTATTGAAGATTATATGAATGCGTGATGTATGGACATGTAGCGACGATGGACGGGGAATTAACGGAGGAGACGCATGATTCTTCATGCGAGTGCAACCACTGTGTTTATGATTAGTTTAGCTATGTTTGACTACTGGAACATGTGATGGATTAATTATTTTTATGTCTAGAGTTTTGGGGAGAATCGGATTAATTATTTATTATCATTGTTAGACACTCAGTTCATTATCTGTAAGACTTTCGTTTATTTGTTTATTACCTCTGATTATTACTGTGGAATGTGTGTATGGTTTGATATGGTAGGTACGACCTATGCAAGATCCTGGTTGAACTGTTAGTTCATTGATGGTTCTTCATACCATTCTGGTTAGACCAGAATTGGGGTGTGACACATACCATTCAATCTGATAATATTATCCACATATAGCTTAGCTAGCCGCTCCAAAGCATACCGAGGTCGTATAGAAAAGAAACGAGCCATCTTTATAAGGCGATCAACAATCACCCAAACTGTGTCAATCGATTTGGGAGTCAATGGTAAACTGATGATATAATCCATTGTAATGCAGTTTCACTTCCAAACTAGCTCCAATAGTGGTTGTAGTAAGCCTACTAGTCTTTGTCTTTCAGCCTTTACTTGCTGACAATTCAGACACTGAAACTCGCACTAAGCCACATCTGTTATCGTTTATCTTTACCAATATAGTCTCTTCAGGTCATGATACATATTGGTACTCTAGGATGTCTTGAATATAGAGTACAATGGGCTTTCTAACATTATTTTGTATCTAAGATTCACATTTTTCACCTTCAGGCATGCACAATCATCTTATGTATCTGAGTACCTTATCTGAATCCAAAGTAAGTCAGGACTAGGTTTTTCCTTTCTCTAAATGTTTTTACACCATTCTTAGATATAGATCTAACAAAATTGTTGCCTTTACTTCGTACATCAAATTAGAGACGATCTTTAATGCTACAAATACAAGCGAGGAATTATTGCTCCATAAGTTCATCCATAAGTTTTTACTCAATTACATCATCATGAGTTTCTATTATATGTTGCTCTTCTTCTAAATCTGAATATGTTGCTCCGAAAGATAAGACGGCATTGGTACTAGGTCCTCCTTCTGGCTTCATTATTTCACTTTTGCTCGAAGCCTCAACTACCACATTAGCGTTGCTCGGGTGACATTGAATATCGCCATCTTAATCTTTCAAGAGTTCCAACCACTTTCTCTATCTCATGTTCAGCTCTTTTTGGGTAAAGAGATAGGTAAAACTCTTGTAATCCCATTTAATTTGAAATTTATCGCTATACAGATCATGTCTCTAAGTCTTAATTGCATGAATCACTGCTGCTAGATCCAAGACATGAGTTGAGAAATTATTTTCATGCTCTTTTAGTTGTCTTGAAGCATAGGTAATCACTTGTTCTCCTTATATCAACCAGCATCTTAGACCCAATCCGAAAGCATCGGTGTGTAGGATAAAAGGTTCCCTTGATACCAGAATGGTCAAGATGGGAGCCAATATCAGCCTTGCTTTAGAGTCTAGAATATTCTTCACACTTGTCAGTCCAAGTAAACTTTTCTCCCTTCCTGGTTAGCTTGGTAAGAGTTACTACGATTCTAGAGTAGTCCTCCATGAATTGTCCGTAATAACCAGCCTAACCCAAGAAACTTCTAATCTCTGTAATGTTCGTAGGCACTTCTAGGGTTCCTTCTGTCTTATTGGGGTCCAATTATATCCCTTCTGGTGACACTATGTGACCCCGAGAATGTAACCTCTTTTAACCAGAACTCACAATTCATGAACATGGCATAAAACTTCTCTATTCTCAACCGTTGTAAGGCTGCTCTAAGGTCCATTACAAGACTTTCTTCGTCTTTGAAATAAACCAATATATAGTCTATGAAAATTATGATCGACGTGTCCAACATGTCATGAAACACCTGGTTCATCAGCTCCATAAAAGATGTAAGGGCATTGGTCAAACCAAAAGACATGACCAGGAACTCATAATATCCATACATGGTTCCGAAAGCTGTCTTCAAAATGTCACTATCCTTAATCTTCATTTGATGATACTCCATCCAAGCTTGATCTTAGGGAACACCTTTACACCTTGTAGTTGATTGAACAAGTCATCAATTTGTGGCAATGGATATCAATTCTTTATGGTGAGCTTGTTCAATTCTTGATAGTCCATACATATGTCACACCCCAATTCTGGCTGAACCAAAAGTGTGAGTGAACCGTCACTGAACCAACGGTTCATACCAGGATCTCAATAAGACCGTGTCCACTCATACAAATCATTGCACATAACCATAATCAGAATATAATTAAATACAACAAAATTTTTAAGTTAAATGAACTGAGCACTTCTATTGATAAATTAATTATCTAATTATTCAAAATACCAAAACATAAATAATTATCCTTACATCCCAATTATAAATCCCACTGAAAATAAATAAAATAAAAAAATCAAATATCCTAAAAGTACACGCAGAAACGGCACTCGCATGAAACGTCATGCTCATCCTCTCCTGCTTGTACTTCCAAGGCAGCAACTCTTCCATATATTGGAGCTTCCACATAGTCCTCCATAGTGTAACCTGCATCAACATCTAAAAACATGTATATATACAAGGGTGAGCTCACAACTTAGCTCAGTAAGATAATCAGACAATGCAACAAACACATGCATGAGTAACATTCACATTATGGTATGGTTTTAAGTTTGCAATGTGCTATAGAAAGGATTGGCGGCCACCGCACCTCTATACATGAGTGTGTGAAGCCGCTCAATGGATCAAACACCACTGTCATCCCACATGCACCCACTATGGAATAGAGATAGAGCTAAAGCGTCCAGATCAAACACTGCCAATACTTCCTCTGATGCCCTACCCATACCAACATGTAAGCCCCTATTGGCGAGGGCTTGCAAACTGGGCTCGCAACTAACCAATCCTATATGTCATCACAGTAGGCCCTATCCCAGCACAGTTCCCTACGGCATAGAGATAGAGCTAGAGTCTAGTGGCCAGGCCGGAGAACATAGTGCCACTTCCTCCCCCTGATACCCTACCCGCACCAAGCATGCTAAGATAGAAACGATACGAAAAGGTGCTAGTGTAAGGAATGATCCCAGACCCCAAGCCCTTCCCATTCCATACACCGATGAAAACAATCACATGTCTAACAGTCACATCCTAGCATAGCGAGTATGCATGAACAATATAATAACTGAAAGTAAAGATGACATGCGAGTATGTACAAACATCAGTCCATAGAATCATCATTATTAACAACGTTTTACTGTTATTAAATTATTAAGGTTTAAGTCCGATTCCTTACCTGACGCTTGTTTGATAGCTTTCTCCGCATCACAGAATCCAAACTCAATATCACAAGGTCCTACATGATGTCAGGGTTGAATTAAAATTAGTTTCTTAGGGTTTACGTCGGTCGAAAAACCAAATGGGTCAAAAACACTCCTCACAGTGCAAACCGATCGTAGTACCGATCATGACACTGTAGGGAAAGGTGCGACCGGTATGGTTGACCGGTCCCCACAGACCAGTCCCCAGGAGGTACCGGTCGCATAAGGTGCGACCGGTATGGTCGACCGGTATGTCTCCGGAAGACCATACGCTTGGTTCTCGCCTTCCGTCAGTCACCCCCTATTGATGCTAGGGTTTCTCCTATTCATTCTAGGTCTGAGCAATGAGTTAGAGTTGTTTCAAACTTCATTCAAGTCCTAGTTTTGATGATCCGTAGCCTAGAACTTGAATCTAGGGTTTATCGACTGTATTAGGGTTTGACGGTAAATTCTGGTTCAGATCAATACCTAGCCTTGCATGGTATTGATCCATTCATGACTAACCTTCTATAACGCTTAACTTAGAGGAAGGTTTAAGCACTTACCGTTGGTTCGCAGTAGAGTGTTCTTCGCCCAATGACAACGGCGGCTCCTCTCCCTCCTTCCTTAGCACTCTCTCATTCTTCGATCTCTTTATCCTCTCTAGGGTTTGTGAGGATCAATGAAAGAGATTTTAGGAGGTTTAGGGGTCCTTAAATATACTAGGATTGAGTTTAGGAAGTCCCCCTTACGTTAGGGAAGTCCTGGGGTTCGATATTTGGAAAATAGGACCCACAGAGATTCGATTCCTGATCTAAGTAGTCTACCTCCGCAGACATACCGGTTGATCGGTACCATCGACCGGTATAAAATAATTATCATACATGGGTCCGTTTCGTACCTGGTTGTCATCCGTTCGTCCCGTCTGGCCCGGTGATGATTGGAAGACCTGTTACGACATGAATTAAAGGTTTAGATCGGGTTCATGGAGTGCGGGTCTTACAACATAGGCGCTCCTCTTGATGCAATACTTAACTGATTAGAATCTATGTCTAATAACTCCTGTAGTTGTGTCTTCAGTTCCTTCAACTCTATAAGAGCTATTCTGTAGGGTGCCTTTGACACAGGTGCCCTCCCTGGTAACAAGTCAATAACAAACTCGATTGCACAATCAGGTAAAAACCTGGGTAAGTCTTCTGGAAACACATCAGGGAATTTTCATATCACATCAATATCTTCCATCCGTGGTACTTATTTAGTAACGTCTACCACAGATATCATATATCTAACTCCTTTCTTTTTAAGGCATCTCTTCGCTTTAAGTACAGGGAGGATAGGCTTTCTCTCCCTAGGCAACCTGCTTCTAATAAAACTAAATTATGTGTGATCTTTGTTCTTAAATGATAACCTCATTTATGCACATAACAGTCTTATAGAGTGTTGAGACTACCAGTCCATCTTCAAGATGACATCAAAGTCTAGCATCTCAAATCGAATTATGCTGCATCCAAATTCTATCCATCCATACGATTCAGACATTGTTCATAACACTCATCTAATACAACATCTAGTCCAAAAGGGTTTGGACTAGAAAAATCTGGTTTAAAGGCCTTAATGGCACGTCTGATCCCTTTTTACCTCTTATGATTTTCAATGACTATCATCAATTATCTCATATCCCAAAAGTTCATTAGCTTACACCAATAATCTCATATTGCAATCATTAGCATACATCTCTTTTATTACTGTTGCTCAACCTTGATCTTTCTATCATACATTCCGAACATCATCTTTTGATTGTTTACTCACTACATATCCTAAATCTACCTATAAGCATTAGGGTATATGCTTGTAATTTTCTTAATTCCGCTAAACTCTCTTGGTCTTTACTTAATCATCTCATTTGACATTGGGATTAACTCAATAATCATTGTACCAAATCGAGTACTATCATTTGCCACCCTTTTCGAGTCCATCCTTATATCCACTCTTAGATATGCTTTTAAAAATCTTTTGCCATATCAAGATCATACCAATATAGCAATCTGTAACTCTACTTAAGTGCTATCTACTCTTTACTGGCTACTCTTAGCAGTTCTCACTTCTTGCTTATACACTCTTTTACAAACTGTGACTCAAATCTATATATTCAACAATCTTAAAATAAATCCTCCATTACTTTGCCAGAGGTTTCTTGGCTATAGAATCTAATCTGAATTCAATCGTCTCCCATAATTTTCCTTATTAATCAAGCATCTTTATCAACGGAGGTTGGGTATGTAGGACTCAGAATATTTATCCAAAAGTAATTCATTTTTTTTTATTTCGAATTCAATATGATGATGAACATTTGTATTATCTAGTGAATCTAGATTTAAAGGATCAGGAGTAAATCTATGGTAACCGAACCAACAACTAAGGACTGTTAGGTTGCTAGGTGATCCAAATACATAGAAATAGAGGTTCCACAGCTCTTAGCCTCAAGGTTACAGGTTCTATCGAGTATACAATACCATTGGTCAAGGCACCATATGAGTAAATCTGGAGAAAATTTTGGTACATCAATAAACTGAGGTATAAAATCGAAAAGATTTACATTAAAAAAATTATTAAAACCTTTAACTGTTCATTCGGTTCATATCTCTATTCATGTTGTCGATCATGAGAGCAGCTTAGATTGGTATAATCAGGACTAATTCTAAGGAAACAATATCTATAACTCCAATTAACAGGTTGAATCAAGAAGGTATCCTGTCAAGGCACCAGAATTTAGAATCAGGTATGTGCATCCTCTATAACCATAAGGTAAGTCAACAATGCACTGCATCCTATATACACTTGTCTAGACATATGGCTACAATAGATTTGATCCCTAGCTAAAAACGTTCGAGGCTTCATCTTAAAAAAAAATTCCTCAATTCTTGTTGGAACATTCTACCATGATGCAGCTATCCATACATCGATGGTTGATAAGGGTAACTACATTGATACACTGCTTGTTGTGCACCGAGCTTCTACACTGGGGTGTGTGTTACTGGGACTTATTGTATGGTACACACTATGTTATGGCTACCAGGTGTTGGAGATACAGTGTTGCTACTAACTAGTATCGTACATGGTCTGACCTGGAGGTGTTGATATAGCATTGGTAACTTGTGTAGTGATTCCCATGGTAACTTGCATAGTCGGTATCATCTGTTGTTGCTTTTTGCATTGTACCAGGCTAAGTTCATTATAACCTTGGTCAAGGTGCTTGGTAGTCCAGGTAGGTTGGCTAGAGTAGTTTGGTTGTTCACCCTTTTGATTTGTTCTAGTTTGATTATCATTATTTGACATCTACTCAGCTGGATTCTCATTACCTGTTCTTAACCTAGATAACGGTTGAATGGGGTTACGACCTCTTCTTAATGCTCAACGGGTGACGGATTAGTGTGTGGAGGACCTCACATAGAGTCTCCACATCACCCAAGAGTATTGCTTTATCTTCTTTTATAGTTACTCTATTTTTTTTGGTGTGCCTCTTATCTCTGTTGGATTTGGCCTGAGATCTTTTCCTTTATCTCTGTAGAGATTTAGGCATTACCTATAAGACCCACACTCCACTAACCTGGTCTAACCGTATCGTGCCAGGTCTTCCCATCATTTCTAGATCAAGTGGACAAACCGTGTAAAGAAGGACCAGGAAACTAGGTAAGAAAATCGACTCAAAAATACTTAAAACTAAGTGTATAGTCGACTACCTGGGTAGGTATGGTCGACCATACGAAGAGAAATAAAGATCACTGATAAGTAACCGTACGGTCGATGTTTTAAGTATATGGTCAATGAATTTTGCGACCGTATGTCTGACCGTAAGACCCCGAATCAGACTTCGAGTTTGGAAACTTTCCAAATAAAAGGAGGATCTCTTTCCTATCATTGGAGAACTTTATATGGAGAGTTTCTCTCTATATAAAGGACATTCCTCAATCCTTTTTTACTCTTTTGGAACATTATCAACCCTAGAGGAAGAGAAGGAAGAGAAGGAGAAGGAGAGAGACTAAGAAAAAGGTTGTGCAAAGAAGGTTTTAACCCTCTACTGTAGGCTAAGGTATGAAACCTATCCCTGAAGATGTAAATCTTATGGAATAAGATTTCTATTGTGGATTGGAGATGTCAAACCATTATGATCTAGGTGATCCTTTGAGTAAATATCAAGGATAACTATGAGGGATGAGTTTAGTGATAATGGTTAGTAAGAAACTGTAAATAATGGCCATAGGATAACCTTAAGATGAACCCAAGGGGTGAGAAGAGAAATCAACTCAGGAAGAACTCATATTGAAAGCAAATTTTGACCAGAAACCATATGGTCTCATCTACAGTCGACCATAAGATGACTAGAGAGTTAACCACAACCTTAGGAAGAATTTAGAAAATGTATGGTCGCAGGTGTGGTCGCATATAGTGCAACCGTAGGGTATCGACCGTAAGTGGTATGGTCAACATAGCATGTGACCAAAGGACCAATCAGTCACCTATCAGTGATCTGTTTCAATTTTTGACTACTGTAACATATTAAACATGGGTCCTAACTTAAATTCATATAACTTTTAGGTTACTAAATTGATTCAAAGAAAGTTACAGGGTTTGGAAGGAGATCGAGTATTGTTAAAAGGTGAGGGAACAAGACCTAAACTAATTGGATAATAACAAACTGTCTTATTTTATTGAGTCCAATGCTATGATTGATTCTATGCTTGTATACTTGTAATTTGGATCTCACATGTCATCCCATATTACTATTATTACTGCTCATGCATATTTACTTCAGTCTATTTATAACATGATGATGATGATGATGCTAGGAATAGGCATGTGATTGTGTATGTGTGTGGTTAGTGTGCTGGATGCGAGTGAAGCATCAGGGGGAGGACGTGACATTGTGGTTCATCCTGGTCACTAGACTCTAGCTCTATCTCACTCAAGTCTTGTCCACTGACATCGTTGTATCGCCATTACCTTAGCAGAATTATTACGTTGTACGAAATCAGGGGAGGTGGTTTCGGACCTTGTGGTCTTTGACTCTGTCGGGGGGCCTAAGCTCTATTTCTATGGACGTATTGAAAGATGCTGGGGTGAGACCTTGGATACATTAGATGGCAATATGATTGGTTAGTTGCAAGCCCAGTTTGCAAGCCCTAGCCAATAAAGGCTTACGTATTGGTATGGGTAGGGCATCGGGGGAAGTGTTAGCGGCATGTGATCCGGACACTTTAGCTCTATCTCTATTCCATGGTGCATGCATGTGGGACGACAATGGTGTTTGATCCATTGGGTGGATTCACACACTCATGTATAGGGATTGGGAGGCCATCAAACCTTTCTATAGCACATTGTAAACTTAAAAATCAGACCAAAGATATTGAATTGACTGCATGCATGTTTACGCATTGTTTTATTTACTCACTGAGCCATGATGTGTGCTTACCCTTTTCGACGTCAAATATTTTTAGTTGATGATGTAGGTCTTACTGTAGAAGATTACGTGAACGCGCCATCAAATGGACACATGGCGACTATGGACATAGAAGCTGTAAAAGATGTGCATGATCCTTCATGCTAGTGCAATCAATGTATCTTTGATTAGTTTAGCTATATTTTTGTTACCGTACATGTATTTGATTATTTTATTTTATGTCTTAAGTTATTTAGAGATAACTGGATTAAATATTTATTTTATCACTGTAGACCTCAGTTCATTATTTATAAAGACTTTCGCTTACTTGTTTATTATCTCCGATTATTACCATGGAATGTGTGTGTGGTTCAATATGGTGGGTACAATCTATACGAGATCTTAGTTGAACTGTTGGTTTATGGACGGTTCATCACAGTACTGGTTAGTCCAGAATTGAGGTGTGACATTACTAGCCATTTTCTTCTTCCCCTATCATACATCGAGTTTCACATCTTATGAGTACTAACTCGATATTCTAATTTTTTTTGCTTTATAAATGCTCCCTTCTTACTACCGTACTATATCATTTGTATACTTAGGCAACTATTCGACTTATAAACCCTACTATATGTTATTTGTTTATCATGATATATTTAGGTCTTTTTTTCTTTTGTCTGTATATACATATTGTTCAACCTTTTATATGTACATTATTATCTTGTTTAAGTTCTATCTCAACCAGCACATGTGCTTATGATGTGTTTGTATTACGACTTTTAATTTATTCTAACTCAGTTCATGGACTCTTGTGGAAGTATTCAGGTATGATGGGCAGGGCCTAAGAGCTCTGATACCAAGCTATCACACCCCAATTCTGGATTAACCAGTGGTGTGATGAACCATCATAAGAACCAACAGTTCAAACTAGGATCTCATATAGGCTGTGCTCATCTGGTTAAACCAAATACATTCCACAATAATAATCAGAGTAAATAATTAAATAGTGAAAGTGTAAGACCCGCACTCCATGAACCCGATCTAAACCTCTATTTCATGTCGTAATAGGTCTTCCAATTATAACCGGACCAGACGGAATGAGCAGATGACAATCAGACACGAAAATGGACCAAATGTATAACAAATTTTCATACCGGTCTACATACTGGTCGACCAGTATGTCTGCCCAGGCAGACTAGTTAGATCCAAAAACGGATCTGTCTCGCTTGCCAAATCTCGGTCCTAGAGACTTTTCTAACATAGGAGAACCTTCCTAAACCCTATCCTAGCCTATTTAAGGACCTCTAATCCTCCTTAAACCTCTTTGATTGATTATCACAAACCCTAGAGAGGAGAAGGAGATCGAAAGAGGAGGAGGAGCCGATAAAGATTGAAGAGGAGCCTCCGTTAGACGAAGAACACCATAGCTTGTAAACCAACGGTATGTGCCTAAACTTTCCTTTAGGATAAGTATTGTGGATGATTGATCAATACCATGCAAGGCGAGGTATTGATCTAAAACCCTTAATTTGCCATCAAACCCTAATATAGTCAATAAACCCTAGATTCAAATTCTAGGCTAAGGATCATCGAAACTAGGACTGATGTGAATAAATATCGCAGTATCGTTGGAGCCCTACAATACCTCACCCTCACTTGGCCCGGCATTGCCTTTTCGGTTAACCGAGTTTGTCAATTTATGCATGTGTCTACAGTGATGCATTGGACAATTGTAAAACGTATCCTTCGTTATATCAAGGGTACTATTTCTCTCGGAATTCAATTTTGTCGCTCCTCCTCTGTCCAATTACGGGCCTACACTGATGCAGATTGGGCTGGTTGCTCCCACGATCGCAAGTCTACAAGTGGCTACTGTGTCTTTTTGGGTAACAATTTCATTTCTTGGAGTTCAAAAAAGCAATGGACAATTGCATGGTCATCAACTGAAGCAGAGTACAAAGGGCTTGCAAACATGGCGGCTGAATTAATGTGGGTACAACAATTGCTATGAGATCTCTGTCTTACTCCTATCCCACCTATTCTATACTGTGACAATATTGGTGCCACATATCTTGCTGCTAATCCCCTCTTCCATGCCATGACAAAGCACATCGAAATTGACTTTCATTTTGTGAGGGAACAAGTTGCAAAGGGAGACCTCTTGATTTGGTTCATACCAACATCGGACCAAATGGCCGATATCTTTACCAAAGGTCTACATTCAGTCTGGTTTGGTTCATTAAGGGACAATCTGACCATCTATAGCAGACCGATCAGATTGTGGGGGCATGTTAAGAATCTTCAAGATTCCGGTGGTATCATCTAAGGAAAGTTATCCCACATAAGATACCAATACATGAGAAGATTGTATCTAATCTCAAAGGAGATAAGGGAGATACCTCATGAGATTGTATCTAATCTCAAAGGAGATAAGGGAGCCACCTCATGAATATATTCTCATGGATATCCTGTCTCATGGATTCTCATATAAATTGTAAATGGTTAGTGTAATCGAATCTTGTAAATCTTGGGATATTATTTTATGTAATATTAGGATTCTATCAATCTCTTGGGATTTTATCAATCCCCATGTAACTCTATATATTGTACAAGATTTCAATTCAATCTACATACTGAGAATTATACTCATTCTCTGACTTTACACCATTAAAAAGAACTAGAGCTTCTTTTAAAACCCATATTGCTTCATCCCTTTCTTCCCTCCTCGTGGTGAATAAAAGCTAGGGGAAGAGATCCTACAACTCATGCAAGGGGTATGCGAAAGTTTGAGACTGCACCCACACGTCATCAAATGCATATCAAGTCCATTGTTATTTAATTCTTCGAATTATTCATGAATTATTCTTTCGAACCGAATATACAAATAATTCTTCCAAATTCAAATTATATTCAATGATTCTGAAAAATTCTCTCATTTTTTGTCTAGAGATAAATATCGTGAATAATTCTTCCAAATCCGAATTATAACGAATAATTCGGATAATTAAAAAAACCTTTAATACTATCCTAGTTAAGGGTGTCAACGGGCCGGTCCGGGCCGATTTCGGTCCAGGCTGAACTGGTGTTAGGTTTTATAAGCCCAGCCCAAAACATGTCCATTAAGAGTTCGGGCTGGGTTGGGCTGCGTTGGACACAATAACTAACGGGCTAGTCCGGTGTCGGTGTGTTATCGGGTTGGGCTTATTGAGGTAATTTCGGCCTGGTTCGGTCCGGACCGGACTTATTAAGCTTATCGGGCCTATTTTATCATTTCTATCTATAAAATTAGCATCATTCCTTCTATATGTAAGTAATTTAGTAAATTGTAATAATTAACATACTTTTTTCAACTATAGATTCATATAATCTTTTGGATCAAGAAGTGAACTATAACAGTGTAATATAATCCATCAAAATTTATTACCATTAAAATTAAGAAACTAGGCCCGGATGGACTTATTGGTTCGGGCTAGTTCGGGCTTCTTAATGGGCCGGTCCGGTCTGGTTTCGGTCTGAGCTAAAACGGTGTCGGGCTTTACAAGCCGAGACCGAAACCTGTCCATTAAGTTTCGGTCCGGGCTGGGTTCGGGTTATATCGGCTGGCTTGGTCCGTGCTTCCAGGCCGGGCCCATTTTTGACACCCTTAATCCTAGTAGATGACTTAATCCCTACCATTCTAAAAAAAAAAAAAAAAAAAAAAAAAAACATAATGCCTTACTATTTACGTCTTTTCCAATCTAGGACTAATTATGAGTCTAAAAATCATGCCATAATAGTAATTTCATTTTCTTTTCCTATGCGAGATTAAATATGAATATGAAAATCAAACATAATACAAAGCAAATCATTAATTTTGTGTAATGTGGAATTAAATGAGTATAAAAATCATACCGTAATACAAAGCAAGTCATTACTTCTGTGTGCTTTTCCAATTGGGATGAAATATGAGTATAAAAATAATATTATAATAAAAACCATGAGGAAGTAACTAACGAATGTGAAAATGAGATGGATTTCTTAAGGATGATTGAAAGAATTTATGAACATGTTTGATTTTATGAACATTAACTATATTAAATTGGTATTGCCATCATAATAAAATCTAGTGATCCACACTGTATACTGTATTGAAATCTAACAAATCTACCTTTATAAACACATACACATCTAATATGCATTATATTGTTATTTATATAAATATTATTCTAATGTCATTTATATATTATGCAGGTGTAATAATTGATTGATATTGTGAAATAGGAGCACCATTGTCTGAATTTTTTTTAGTTAAAAGAATAATTCTCTAGCCGATCCAAATTCAAGCATTATTTTAAGTCCGCTTTTTTGTCTCCATCTTTGACTTAATTCTTAAATTATCTAAACGACTCATTCCGAACTATTTTCCTTCCGAATAATTCCTGAATCCGAGTTAAATAACTATGATCAAGTCTAAGCAATGTCAACCATTCTCAATGAAAAGCAAGAATAAATGCAAAATATTTTTCGAATGGCCTACATATAGTTGACCGAAACAGGAAATTCTGCAGGGTAGAACTCTGAGTTAGTAAATTCTCATATAACAGCACAAATGAATTTATGGAGGATGGATAAAATTATTTGCCTCCTACATTAGAAACCAAGGGTGGAGAGAAATACTCAAATTCTATATCTAAATGTCAAAAATATATAAGTTCAATTCACATATCTATATAAGGGTATATTACACATACTATCCTTGGGCTATGGACTAATTACATCTACAACCCACTAATTTCTAACAATTACACACACCACCCCCTAATTTAAAAAATGTGTAAAAAAAAGCTTAGTCTGTTAACTATTTTTGTTAAATAACAATGTCAGCTAATACTAAATATTTTATGGACAAAACTATCCTCAATGGTAGTTGAAATATCGTATTTATCCTTATTTAGACTAAATGTTTTTACCATACCTATACCCCCAAATTGAAAATTAGAAGTGGTAAACCTCAATTCGTTTTTGCTTTGACGGAAGAGAAAGAAGAAGAAGGAGGAGCTTCTCCCAAAGTTCTGGCATTTCGCATGCCGACTACTTGTTGTTTTTATCGCACACTGAAGTTCTTTTGGCAAGAAAATCAAGTTATAGTTCCAGCAGTGTACTACACAAGAATAGAGATTCAAGCCTACCATCTATAATGCTAAAGATGAAGTTAGTGCCCCATCTTCTCCATCCAAATCTAGGGATTTCTCTATCACAGTTGCATCATGTTCCCTGAATGATCAAATGTAGACGATAGAGAGGCAATCTTCTAAGTAATGAGATTCAAAACCATAATCTTTAGGAGAGTTTAGTGTTTTTGTCGGCGAAGCACAAGACTGATTTATTGTTGAAGATGCATCCATCACCTAGGCTTCCAATAATAATTAGTCCAAAACTTCGTGGCCATGACCAATCATCATGTCCTCTGATAAGAAGGCAATATATAACCCTAAATCTAAAGACATACCTTAGAGCATTTCCCATTAGGTAGGAGAGAAGTGCCTGAAACAATGAGAGAATGTTTAAATGCAGACAGACTTCGCCTAGTCTTGACTATGGCTTCCTTTCTTTGATCGAAATTTCATTGTAGAGAATCAAAGATAGAGAAGATAATGTGGGAGTTCGAGATCCTAAGATAGAGAAAATTCTCCTTGCCCTTTCTAGTGGATGAAAAGGAATTTGGACCTTCTAATGGCTTTCTTGCTGTTGTGATTTACAAAAATTTTGGAATTGAATCAAACCTTTTCAAAGCTTCACGTTCGATGTTGTCGTTGGAGATATTGGGGATGATAGAAACCGTAGTGGCCTCTATTCGTTGTAGGGCAAAATAAGGTTTGGGTGTGAAAATGAAATAAGCCTTTCATTCCCAGGGAATTTTTTATTTTAATAGAAGGTTAAAATAGTCAATTTTATTTTTCTCATCTTAAAACTATAAGGGTAAAAATGTCTTTCAATTTTTATGGTTTCCACCGTCAGTTAAATGGGAGTGGTTGTAATTGGGAAAATTACTCGTACCACTCCTGGACTTAGGTCCAAATACAACTACTACACGAAAGGTCATAAACAATTACAACTGCACCCCATTGATTAACAGTTTAAAAGTTAAAAAAAATTAAAGATAATTTTACCCTTGTTGCATTTACAAGCAAAATGGGTTGAAATGAATTTTTTTAACCTTCTAAAAATAGGGAATGATGAAATAGCCAAAGTAAACAAAGTAACCCTTCCAAGCCATTATATAAAAAGCCACCTTTCCCCCTCATTTTGCACTCTCAACGTTCGACCCATGGTTCTAAATACTCCGATTTCTGGCCAACTGGAAGATCGTCGACATCTCAGGTAAGTTTAAGTTTTCACAAGCAATGATAGTACAATAGGGCAAACTGTCTTCATAGAACTGCAAGAGTATGGAGGCCACAATCGCCTTCTTCTTGTGTGCTTGCACCTCTATGATCTCCCCAAGTACAGGGATACCACCTTCCTCAACGAAAGCTGTTTCGCCCTATAGTTTCATGACTAGTGTTGTAAGACCCGTGTCAAACTAACCCGGTCTTACCACCTTGAACCAGGTCTACCCATCATGGTCGAGTCAAGTGGACCAAGGGCATGAAGGAGATCGAGATCCCAGGTATGAAATCGACCCAAAAACACTTAATTCTAGGGGAGGGTCGCACACCCGGCTAAGCGGGGTCGGACCTCCCAAACCGAAAAGATCGACCCTCAGTTTTGAGGGAGGGTCGGACAGCTTAAGACCCTAGGGTCGACGGGATCATCGACCCTCCCATCGACCCTCGATTTCTGACGAAAACTGAAATTAGGAAATTAACTAATTTTCGGTTGGGATTCTTTCCAAATCTCAATGGGATTATTATAGGACATTCCTAGTCTATTTAAAGGACGTCCCTAAGCCACATTCACTCCTTTCACAACCCTAATTGAATTGAGAGAAAGAGAGAAGAAGGAAAAGAGGAAGAAAGGAGGCTAGGAAGAAGGCTTAGCAAAAAGGAGAAGAAATTGCAGAGGAAAGTAATCTTCTCAGGTATGGATACTAATTCCATGAGTTTCTACAGACCTTAGGTTAGATATGATTGAGTGTAGGATTTCGGAGAAACCCAAACCATCCATCCATGGTTAGGTTTTCATGGGAAACCATGAGAGGATGCACGAAAGCTATCTAGATGAATCATACATGGTTCTAGACCATGGAATGAATGTTGGGTGAATGTAGGAAGCAAGCCATGGGACCCCAAACACGAAGAATGGATTAAAAAGTGGAAATTGGACCAGAGTGCACCAAAGGTCGCACCGAGGGTCGATAGACCATCCGACCCTAGGTGTTTCAGACCATCGACCCTCAGCATTCGGGAAGTTCGGGAATCTTTGGGAGGGTCGATCGACCCTAGCATCGACCCTAGCATAGACCCTCTGTTGACGGAATGATTTTTAAATTCTGAATTAATTCTAATTAAATTCTATCGACTTTGTTAGGTTTTCTAGCAATATAATACCGTTATAACAGTTGAATCGAAAGCTTGGAAAATATCTATTAGCAAGCTAAGGTGAGGAACCTTAACCCCAAACTAAATTGGTTAATAATAAACTGTTTTTCTTTTCTTGAGTCCTATGCCATGTTTAATTCTATGCGAATATGATTGTAATGTGCATACAGCATGCCATCCAATATTTCTATTACTTGTTCATGCATATTTACTTTACTGTTTATAACATGATGATGATGATGATGATAGGAATAGGCATGTGATTGTATGTGTGTGGTTGGTGTGCTTGATGCGAGAGAGTATCAGGGGAGGTGTGATGAGAACGTCAATAAACGTTAACCTTTGGCGGGTCTCGGACTTTAGCTCTATCTCTAACTCAAGTCTTGTGCATTGACATCGTCGTATCGCCATTACCTTAGCGAACTATTATGTCGTAGAGTATCGGGGAGGTGGTCTCGGTCCTTGTAGTCTCGACTCTACCGGGGGCCTTAGCTCTATCTCTATGGATGTTCCGAGGGGATGCTTGGGGTGAGGCCTTGGATACACTGTTTGGCATTAGGATTGGTTAGTAGCGAGCCCAGTTTGCAAGCCCTCGCTAACAGGGGCTTACGTGTTGGTATAGCATTATATAGCAATAAACGTTAACCTTTGTTGTATAATGTTATGGTAGGGTGGATGGGGACGACGATAAACGTTAACCTTTGGGCGGGCTTCCACACCCTGTGTATAGAGGCGGTATCAATAAACGTTAACCTTTGATCACCCAACCTTTCTATTGCACATTGCAAACTATAAACCAAGACCAAAGATATGAATTGACTTTTTGCATGCATATGTAATGTTGCATTGTTTTGGCTACTCACTGAGCCGTGTTGTGTGCTCACCCCTCGACGTCGAATATTTTTAGTTGATGATGCAGGATATACTGTTGAAGATTATATGAACTTGTCAGCGTATGGAACTGTAGCAGCTATGGATGTTGGAGCTGAAGACGATACACACGACTCCTCTTGCGAGTGCAACTCGTGTGTATTCGATTAGATATTTTTGTAGTTTTCTTATTTGGATTTATAAGACATGTAGTTGGTATTTACCTATTTATGTCTTAGTTAAACACAGAATAATTTGATAATATTTATGGGTATCATTCTAGTTCTCAGTTCTTTTTATTTATAAATTTTTCGCTATTGTGTATTACTCTGATTATGATTGTGGACGCGTGTAAAGTTTGGATAACGCGGGGATAGCCTATTAGAGATCCTGGTTGAGCCGTTGTTTGTTTAGCGGTTCATCACACCATTCTGAACAGTGTGGAATTGGGGTGTGACAAGTGTACACAACACGAAAGCTTCTTTATCAACCATGTCTAACCCCAAATATGCCATTAATTCCACTAGGCCAAGGCTTCATGATCCCTACTTGGATGGGTCTGATCTTGTTCTCCTTCACTGAGCAAACTGCATACAGGGCCGTCGATGCATCCTTCTTCCTGGGGAAACTACCGTTCTCTAGTAGGTAAACCAATAGTGGGATGGTCCCCGACCATCCTATTGCGGTATTGTTCTCCTTCACCTGTGAGAGTCAGAGCAGAGCACAGCTGGAGTTTTCCTTATTAGTGACCGTTCCGGTCTTGAGTTCTTTGACAAGCGGTCTAATCGCTCCTGAGACCATGATCAGCTCCTTGTTTCCATGGCACAAAGAGAGGTTGAGAATCGCGGTCACACTGTACTCTTGAAGTTGGGATTCCTGAGGGGATATGAGAGAGATGAGTGGTTTGATGGTGTTGACTTGAGCTCCTATTCCTGCTTTTAGATTATTAACCAAGAAGAAAGAAGGGAAATACAAAGAAGAAAGGGAAGGGAAGAGGAATTAAGAAAAGGTAAAGTTAAGTGAAGGTTAGTTTGGTGTTTCTCCTTTTCTTTTTTTGGTAAAGAGTTTGGTCTTTTCACAATACCCATAAGGGTATTTTTTACCTTCAATAATTCATTTCGTGCTGACATTAGCAACTAACAAAAAAAATCTAACTGAATGGGCCTTTATGTAACAATGTTTGGCATTTAGGGGTAGTACATGTAATTGTTGTGAACTTTAGGGTAGTAGTTGTATTTGGACCTAAGTCCAGAGGTGGTAAAAGTAATTTTCCCTTGTTAGAAACTAGTGGGTGGTAGGTGATATTAGTCCATAATCTAGGGGTAGTACGTGTACTTTACCCTTAAATTTTTATAAATGAAATAACAAAAATATATAAACAAGAAAGGGAAAAATTTCACGCACCTCTGCTGAGGCTTACCTTAACTTCAACGACCCCCCAAATTGGAACGTAAGTATCATACAGACCCTATCCGTTAGGATAGGTCTATTAGATGCTGATGTGCTCCTATAAGTTTCTTAACATCAAGAATACCCTTGTATATCTCAAAAAAAAAAAGAAAAAAAAAGAAGATATTCATGGAAATCTCCTGCAACAAAGAGGAAGACTCGTCTTCCCCAAGCTTTGCAACACTGACTGTCGTTGGCCATTGTCTCAACCTTGACATTCTTTCCTCTTCATCCTCTTCAAGTGTGGAAGCGCAGACAATCCCAGCAATGCCCCCCAGAAGAGGAAAAAATATACTGTTAACGAACAATCAGGCCCTGCTCGGCCATGACGAGTTCATCGTTGCCCTCTCCACGCCTGTATCTATTGTCTTTTGGTTCTGGAGATTCCATCGATGAACTTGAACCTCTACTTAAATTGAGAGAACCCCTTCGTCGCCATCACCTCCCTATTCGAAGGATGTGTATACTATCGGCAATTCCATCTGCGCTTCTTGTATTCCTCTTGGGTATGGTGCTTTGCTTCGCTTGTGACCCTTTCATTGTTAAGGGTCTCAAGTTCGGTCCTTCGAAGAGCCATGTGGTCAAAATCTTGTGGGATGACAAAGTCTTGGGAAAAGAAGAGGAAGACGACTCATCTAAAGAAGCAGAGAAGAATAAGAAGAAAAAAAATATTATATAAAACTCAGATTGGAAAAAGAAGAGGAAGACGACTCATCTCAAGAAGCTAGAAACTGCAGATAAGGGTATGGCTCGGCAAGTTTATCGCAGATTCATCGGACGAGGCCAGAAGCTTATCTGAGAAGGGTTCGGAACCTTTGGTGACCTCCATTGTTTTACAGTTACCACATTTTTCTTCTCCTCCATGATCCCATGCCTCACACTGTACGTAAACTATGTATCCAAGACCAAGCTGTTTATCACCGCCTCTTCTTCCCGGAGTTCATGACAAGCATAAGGATGCAAAAGCGATTTCACTAGCTGGTATCGGAGCGTTTGGCACCGAGGGTATTGTCTTTGATCATAATCGAGAGGATCCTTACATCTGCGTCGCTAATGGTTGGATCCTTAAATGGCAAGGAGGATAAAGGATGGATGGAATTTGCAATCACTTCCGCAAATACGTAAATAGATTCTCACTTCCATTTTTTTTAGGAAAAACTTAACGCACTTCCCCTGAGGTTTACCCTAATTGACAAGGAATGCTCGAGGATTGCCGGCCATATCTGCTATTGACAAGGAATGCTCGAGGATTGCCGGCCATATCTACTTGGAAAGCGAGATGTCACAAGGAACCGTGAGATTCTCTGGCAAATGATATGTCACCCACATCTTCAAGTGTGTTAGGTTTGTGTGTCCCGAGTACTTCAAGAACAATGGTCATGTTTTTACAAGGAAGGTCATTTTAATGGTGTGGGGGTGGGGTTGACATTATTGACGATAATGGGGTGGTTAAAAATAGTGAAACCTCAAGAGAGGTGTCAGAAATTTCCCAGAAAAGAAAAAGAAAAAAAAAACCCTTGACAAGAAAACCCGAAGATATAGTTATAATTCCATAACTAAACAGATCCGGCGATAATGTTATTGATAGAGGATAAACATAAGCTTTACTAAGAACCCAACGAATCCCATCTCGACGAAGCCCATCGTCGTACGTAACGCGATCTTCGAATTTCAAACAATAAAATTTTCCACCAGATCGTAAATCCAATTCAAATATTCAGTAAAACCGAATCTCCAAAATAGGTAGGAGATCAACAAGGATGAAATCTAGCGAATCCCATATCTCTCTCTCTCCTTTCTTTTAAGACACAAACAAGGTTGTCTCTCTCTCTCTCCTTTCTTTTAAGACACAAACAACTCATACACGCGGTCCGAAACAAATTAAAACAATAAAACTTCATGGCCAGGTATGACTTCAATTCTTACCAAAAAAAAAAAAAAAAAAAAACATCCAAAGCTTATATCTACCTCGCTTTGTTTCTCTATCAATCTCTCTGTCACACACAAACCCTGACTTTTTTTCAGCGAACTCTGAGTTTTAGAGTTTGTCTCGGTCCATAACAGGTACCTTCTCCTTTGTCTCTTTCTCACAGATCATCCCCCATACACAATAGTATACGTTCCTAGCTAGAATATCAGTGGAGTTATGTCTAGTGTTTTTTTTTCTTTCTTCAAAACCATTGACAAGAAATAAATAGGGTTTATTCTATATACCATTGTTTTTATTTTATTTTATTTTATTTTATTTTTGATAGGTAAAATGTAATCAATTTTTATTCTACCATTGTTATTACTTCAAAATATCATCATTTTTATATTACAGAAAAACAGACCATATTGTAGCTAAAGTTAACAAATTTAATCTAATTTTGTTTATGATTTGATGCTTCAGCAGTGAGAAATGAAGACAACTGACACCATGGGAACACCCACTAGAACCTTGGCTTGTGAGATTGATAACATCATGGTCAATGGTTTTACTATGGACTTACCTCTTGTGACGAAAGAAAAAGAAAAAGAAGAAGAAAAAGGAGGCAGCAAGTCATTCTCTTCATCACCAACAGTACCTAGTGATATGCAGTATGAGATCTTATGTCGTGTGGCTCTGGATGATCTTCTCCGTCAATGCAAATGGGTTTGTAAATATTGGAATGCTCTCACGTATAATTCCACATTCAAACGCTTTCATTCTGAGAATACACAATCAATCTCTGGTTACTTCATTCAAAGTATGAAGAAAAATAGATACCACACCAGCTTCATCTCCATTAATCCACCTTCTCCATCGTCCATCTCTCTAGACTTTATGCCTACTACTGATATTAAGATTGAAGCTTCTTCTTATCAGGCACAAGGTCTGGTTTGCTGCGTGAGCAAACCCCATTCCACCATACCGGGGTATTGCTATTTTCTGTCTTTTTCTTTTGATGTTACAAAAGAAGAATTTTTGTTTTATTTGCTACTTACATATGGGATCATGGTTTTCGTTTCAGATCCGTTCGGTTTTGAACATGATCGATATCATATCGGATATCTGGATCGGATTTACAACTTTGCTTGGAAATAGTAATTTCATATTATTTATTATACATTTTTATAACCCAATTACAACAGGTACTATGTGTGCAAGCCTGTGACTCGACAGTGGAGACAAATTCCAAACCCTAAGACTCGTTACATCACTGAAAAAATGGCCATAGTGGTAAAGAAATCTCAACCGTTGCATTACAAGATCATACGATTGTCAAATTCAAAGACGGGGTGTAGTCTACACTGTGAGATATTTGATTCCAAGAAATGGGCATGGAGGATGTATTTTGATAACGTGAAGTTGCCTTATTATATTATACTTTCTTTAGAGCCGGAAGTTCTTGTGCATGGCTCTTTTCATTGGTTAACTTTTGGTAAACATAAACAGATATTTGCTTGTGACATCGACAAAGAGAATTGGAGCCTAATCTCATTGCCTCAATCATCGACGTCATCATCATCAGAGGAGGAAATAGAAGCCATGAATTATGACTTTCAGATTCACAGAACATTAGTGAATTGTGAGGGTCATCTAGGGTTGTTATACAGTAGCAGGTCATGGATGGAACTATGGGTGATGGAGGATTACATGAAGAAGACATGGAGAAAGAAATACAGGGTAAGCTTGGAACCACTGAACCAGATGTACGTTGGAGGATATTCTTTATTGGCATTGGACACAATGGATATGATTTTAGTGAAGAAATTTGATCAGTTGATTTGGTACAATTTCGTGCGTGGAATTCCCACCAAAGTGATGAAGCTTCAAAATTTAGATCATGATACTCATCATCCACTTAATTCTGATAACGTATCTTGTGATCTAAAATAGTTTATTAGTTGTTGTTCAGGTTATACATATGTGGTAACATTTTATTAGTTTTATTATATGGGCTTGGGCGTTGTTTGGACATTGCATGTGTACGTGTTTTGTAGTAACATTTACTTTGGTGATCAGTTAATACATAAATTTATTTCATCTTTTAGATCCGTAGTTGTTTTTATTTTTAGTTAAGCTTCATTTGTTTTTACATACAATTTTAGCCTAAAATTTTATGTCTAAAATTAATTTTATATGCAATTGTTTGGGAAAAATTTTCGCATGTCCCTTGATGTTTACCATAATGGCAACCACTCCCTATTGTCATCGTTAATGATAATCGCATCCCACACTATTACCCTACTATTAAAAATACCATCGTTCTCTTTAAATCTATCTTATTTTTCCTTCTTAAAAAGCTTTTTAGCAATGACTTCCCTTTTATCCATCTACCAAAAGGCATTCTGAAACTGTCTCCATCTCCGATTTCATATTCTTTAACTTCATTTTCATAGAGTCTACTGCCTTGCTTTGCCTCCCCTGCTTCCTTGGAGGGAGAAGAGAGTGAGGACAAGTATAAAGTA
Organism: Protea cynaroides; assembly: GCA_028583415.1. Lineage (NCBI taxonomy): Eukaryota > Viridiplantae > Streptophyta > Magnoliopsida > Proteales > Proteaceae > Protea > Protea cynaroides. The sequence continues at coordinate 24,493,440 of CM053276.1, forward strand.
TGAATTGACGACGGAAGAGAGAGAAGAGGAAAAGGGCAGTAGCAAGGGAGTAGTTCCTATGAATTAAAAGAAAGCATAGAAGAATGAAATATAGAGATTCAACCCAGATTGCAAATTTGTGAAAGGACAACAATAAAAGTTGTTTTATGTTAAAAATAAAGTAAAATTTTCCTAATGAAGATTATTCCCCAACCGAAGCCCGAGCGGTAGCGCCATAGTTGCTGTTGCATTTATTGATGAATTACCGAGCCCATTGACTAGTGGGAGTCTGCATTATGGGTTTGGTCGATTTTGGCCTGGTTCGTCACGGGTTGGGGATAAACCAACCTAGTCCATTGTGGGGGGTGGTCCAGGGTATTGGATAGTATTATAAATACTAGGTTCAGAGTCTCTGCAGCCCAAGTTGTTTAATTCCTCTCTCTGCCTCATATGTAGAGAGAATAAAAGGAGATTTACAGTGGGTTGTGGAAGACTTGAATCAAAGCAAGAACAAAGGAATGGATGGAAAACAATCTTTAACATATAGGTATGTCTCCGTTATTCATCTCATTATGGTTCCCCTTGTATTCTAAAGTTGTTGTATGGATTGCCATAGGTTTGGTCGAAACCCTAATTATAAAAAATGTCTAACAATATATTCATAGAAAAATCTTAGAATTGGTATCAGAGCTTCTCATACAGACCTAGGATCAATGGTTAATGAATAAAAAGACATAATCTACCAAGTTGACACAAGACAGGGATTTTTTCTCCCTATTTCGAAAGGAATTGTCAAATATTCGTTCTTCGTTGAACTTTACGATGTCGAAATATAAGCATATAATATATCAAATCAAAGGTCTCGATGAGGCAATCACAGCGGTATAAAAATCTCCACCATCGAATGACAGACGCATTGCCATGTGCCAAAATAAGCAACAAATGAATCTCACTCACCAAAAAAAAAAAAAAAAAAAATGACAGTACCAAATCGAAAACCCTAACTGGTTGATTCGGCAAGTCATTGCGACTCGGACTGAGTTAGCTCATGACTGACTCGCCAAGGGCACGTGTGGGTTACCATGAGTGACCCAGTGGATCGACCCATGGCTTGAATACTGACCCAAAAATCTAACTTTTTTACCCAGATATTTGACCCAAAAAACTTGACCTTTTACCCAATGAACCGGATAACTGGACTGGGGTCGAACTGGATGATTAAGATCAAATCGCACTATACTGGTTCAAGTGGTTTGGACTGGTTCACAGTGAACCAAACCAGGTTCAAAGAAAGTGATATCACATGCCACTTTCCAGGCGCGTTTGGGTGCATGGGAGATCAGATTAAGCTCCGATTTTTTATGTTGCATTTGTCTTTTCGTGCTCTACAATCTGATATATTATTTGACACATTTTGGGGTTTTGGAAAATGTATTTCTGACCAAAAAGTGTACTAGGGGAACCCAATTTGCTATTTTTGTGCATGTTAGACAAATGTTTTCGTACTAGTTACTGTGAAGCTATGGCGCCAGGAGAGAATGAGGTTTGTTGCAGGGGATGCCCAGAGGTACCAAAACTGAATCTGATGAAGAACGAATAACGAAGGTAACAAAACTAGGCACAAATATTAGCGAGCCATGAGGACCCTGAGCTTGGAGATCGATGATTCACAAGGAAATAAAGAGCAAGAGTAAGAGTGACACCAGAACCCATAAGGGGCAAGGGTGAGGACGAGCACGAAGAGAGAATGATTTCGGGAGAGAGAAGAGGGTAGGGATCGTGGGAAAAGAATTTT